>CAXKVX010004750.1:0-20498 GCA_964058865.1 Eleocharis quinqueflora
AGTAATCAAATATGAAACACTTCTCTTAGTAGGATAAGATGATTGTGTTGTTTTCTTTAATAGTTACCGCTCATAAATGAAGTACTCTGACTGAATCACTCATAAATTAGATACTCATACATGAAGCACATCGACTGGCATTCTATATATATACTTCTTCATGGTGTTTTAGTGAATGATTACAATCCTTAAATGAAGTACTCAGAGAAGAAATGCTACTCGTAGTAGGTTAGGATGCTTTATGGTGTTTTCTTGAAACGTTACCACCCGTAAATGGAGTAATTCATTCTGAAACACTTCTCGTAATAGGATAAAAATATTTATGGTGTTTTCTTTAATGGTTACCACCCATAAATGAAGTAATCTGATCATAAACACTTCTCATAGAAGGATAAGATGCTTTGTGGTGTTTTCTTGAATGGTTACCACCCATAATCGGATCTGGAACACTTCTTGTAGTAGGTTAAGATTCTTTCTGGTGTTTTCTTTAATGGTTATCACCCAAAAATAAAGTACTCTGATCAGAATCACTCATAAATTAAGTACTCGGATATGAAGCACATAGTTTGGTATTATATGCTTCTTCGTGGTGTTTTAGTGAATGGTTACAACGCTTAAATGAATTACTCGGAGAAGAAACTCTTCTCGTAGTAAGAAATGATGTGGAATTTTTTTGAAAAGATACCACTCATAAATAAAGTACTTTGATCAAAATACACATATCATAGTAGGTTAAGATGCTTTGTGATCTTTTCTTTAATGGTTACCACCAATAAATGAAGCACTCTGATTAGAATCACTCATAAATTAAGTACTCACACATTAAGCACTTAGAATGGTATTCTATATATGCTTCTTCATGGTATTTTAGTGAATGATTACCACCCTTAAATGAATTACTCAGAGATAAAACTCTTCTCATAGTAGACTATGATGCTTTGTGGTTTTTTCTTGAAACATTACCACCCGTAAGCAGAGTAATTCGTTCTGAAACACTTCTCTTAGTAGAATAAGATGATTTTTGGGTTTTTTTAGTGGTTACCACCAATAAATGTACTTTGATCATAAACACTTCTCATAGAAGGATAAAATGATTTGTTTTGTTTTCTTGAATGGTTACCACTCATAAATGAAGTAATCGGATCTGAATCACTCATAAATTAAGTACTCGGATATGAAGCACATAGAGTGGTATTATATGCTTCTTCATGGTCTTTTAGTGAATGGTTACAACACTTAAATGAATTAATCGGAGAAGAAACTCTTCTCGTAGTACGATATGATACTTTGTAGAGTTTTCTTGAAAGGTTACCACTCTTAGATGAAGTACGTTGAGCATAAACACTTCTCATATTAGGATTAGATGTTTTGTGGTATTTTCTTTAATGGTTAACATCCGTAAATGAAGTATCCAGATAAAAAAATAATTCTCGTAGTAAGATAAGATACTTTGTTGTGTTTTCTTGATTGTTAACTGCACATAAATGATGTACTTGGACATTAAGCACAAAGAGTGGTATTTTATGCTTCTTCGTGGTGTTTTAGTGAATGGTTACCACCATTAAACAAAGTACTCGTAGAAGAAACATTTATAGTAGCTATGAGCCTTTGTGGAGTATTCTTGAAACGTTGCCACCCATAAATGAAGTAATCCGATTTGAAGCACTTCTCATATTAGGATAAGATGCTTTGCGGTGTTTTCTTTAACAGTTACCACTGTTAAATTAAGTATTCGAGCATGAAGCACCTAGAGTGGCAATCTATGCACCTTCGTGGTGTTTTAGTGAAAGGTTACCACCCTTAACTGAAGGAAGAACAGACACTTCGAATCAGTTCTCTTAGTAGGATAAGATGATTTTTGGTGTTTTCTTCAATGGTTACCACCCATAAATAAAGTAATATGATCAGAAACCTTTTTCGTAGAAGGATAAGATGCTTTGTGGTATTTTCTTGAATTGTTACCATCCATAAATAAAGTAATCATATCTGACACACATCTTGTAGTAGGATAAGATGCTTTGTGTTGTTTTTTTAATGGGTACCACCGATAAATGAAATACTCTGATATAAATTAGGTACTCAGACATGAAACACTTAGAGTGGTATTCTATATATGCTTCTTGATGGTGTTTTAGTGAATGATTACCATCCTTAAATGAAGTACTCAGAGAAGAAACTCTTCTCGTAGTAGGCTAGGATGCTTTGTGGTGTTTTCTTGAAACGTTACCACCCGTAAACGGAGTAATTCATTCTGAAACACTTCTCGTAGTAGGATAAGATGATTTATGGTATTTTTTTAATGGTTACCACCAATAAATGAAGCACTCTTATCAGAATCACTAATAAATTAAGTACTCACACATGAAGCACTTAGAGTGATAGAAATCTATGTTTCTTCATGGTGTTTTAGTGAATGATTATCACCCTTAAATGAAGTACTCTGATTAGAAACACTTCTCTTAGAAGCATAAGTGCTTTTGATGTTTCTTGAATGGTTATCACCCATAAATGAAGTACTTTGGTTAGAAACACTTCTCATTGAAGCATAAGATGATTTGTGGTGTTTTCTTTAATGGTTACCACCCATAAATGAAGTACTCTGATTAGAAACACTTCTCATAGAAGAATTAGTGCTTTGTGATGTTTCTTGAATGGTTATCACCCATAAATGAAGTACTTTGATCAGAAACACTTCTTATAGAAGCATAAATGTTTTGTGGTGTTTTCTTGAATGGTTACCACCCATAAATGATGAATGATGTAAAAAGATCTGAAACACTTCTCGTAGTAGCATAAGATGATTTGTGGTGTTTTCCTTAATTGTTACCACCTATAAATGAAGTACTCTGATCAGAAACACTTCTCATAGAAGCATAAGTGCTTTGTGGTGTTTTCATGAATGGTTATCACCCATAAATGAAGTACTTTGATTAGAAACACATCTCATTGAAGCATAACTGATTTGTGGTGTTTTCATGAAAGGTTATCACCCATAAATGAAGTACTTTGATCAGAAACACTTCTCATTGAAGCATAAGTGCTTTGTGGTGTCTTCTTGAATTGTTATCACCCATAAATGAAGTACTTTGATAAAAAAACACTTCTCATTGAAGCATAAATGATTTGTGGTGTTTTCTTGAATGGTTACCACCCATAAATGAAGTAAACAGATCTGAAACACTTCTCGTAGTAGCGTAAGATGATTTGTGGTGTTTTCTTTAATGGTTACCAGCCATAAATGAAGTACTCTAATTAGAAACACTTCTCATAGAAGCATAAGTGCTTTGTGATGTTTCTTGAATGGTTATCACCCATAAATGAAGTACTTTGATCAGAAACACTTCTCGTTGTAGCATAAGTGCTTTGTGGTGTTTTCTTGAATGGTTATCACCCATAAAAGAAGTACTTTGATCAGAAATACTTCTCATAGAAGCATAAGTGCTTTGTGGTGTTTTCATGAATGGTTATCACCCATAAATGAAGTACTTTGATCAGAAACACTTCTCATTGAAGCAAAAGTGCTTTGGGGTGTTTTCTTGAATGGTTATCACCCATAAATGAAGTACTTTGATCAGAAACACTTCTCAATGAAGCATAAATGCTTTGTGGTGTTTTCTTGAATGGTTACCACACATAAATATTGTAAACAGATCTGAAACATTTCTCGTAGTAGCTTAAGATGATTTGTGGTGTTTTTTTTAATTGTTACCACCTATAAATGAAGTACTCTGATCAGAAACACTTCTCATAGAAGCATAAGTGTTTTGTGGTGTTTTCATGAATGGTAATCACCCATAAATGAAGTACTTTGATCAGAAACACTTCTCGTTGAAGCATAAGTGCTTTGTGGTGTTTTCCTGAATGATTATCACCCATAAATGAAGTACTTTGATAAGAAATACTTCTCTTAGAAGCATAAGTATTTTGTGGTGTTTTCATGAATGGTTACCACTCATAAATGAAGTACTTTGATCAGAAACACTTCTCATTGAAGCATAAGTGCTTTGTGGTGTTTTCTTGAATGGTTATCACCCATAAATGAAGTACTCAGAGATAAAACTCTTCTCGTAGTAGGCTATGATGCTTTGTGGTATTTTCTTGATATATTACCACCCGTAAACAGAGTAATTCGTTCTGAAACACTTCTCTTATTAGAATAAAATGATTTTGGGATTTTTCTTTAATGGTTACCACCCATAAATGAAGTACTATGATCATAAACATTTCTCATAGAAGGATAAAATGCTTTGTGGGGTTTTCTTGAATGGTTACCACCAATAATGAAGTAATCGGATTTGGAACACTTCTCGTAGTAGGCTTTGTGGAGTTTTCTTGAAACATTACCTCACATAAATGATGTAATTGGATCTCAAATACTTCTCGTAGTAGGATAAGATTCTTTGTGGTATTTTCTTTAATGGTTATCACCCATAAATGAAGTATTCTAATCAGAATCAATCATAAATTAGGTACTCAGACATGAAGCACTTAGAGTGGTATTCTATATATGCTTCTTCATGGTTTTTAGTGAATGATTACCATCCTTAAATGAAGTACTATGAGAAGAAACACTTCTCGTAGTATGATAACATGTTTTGTGGTGTTTTCTTGATTGTTAACAGCACATAAATGATGTAGTTAGACATGAAGCACAAAGCGTGGTATTTTATGCTTCTTTGTGGTGTTTTAGTAAATTTTTACCACCATTAAATGAAGTAATCAAAGAAGAAACACTCCTCGTAGTAGGCTAGGAGGCTTTGTGGAGTTTTCTTGAAACATTACCATCCATAAATGATGTAATTGGATCTGAAATATTTCTCGTAGTAGGATAAGATTCTTTGTGGTGTTTTCTTTAATGGTTACCACCCATAGATGAAGTACTCTAATCAGAATCAAGAAAATTAGGTACCATCCATAAATGAAGTACTCTAATCATAAATTAGGTACTCAGACATGAAGCACTTAGAGTGGTATTCTATATATGCGTCTTCATGGTTTTTAGTGAATGATTACCATCCTTAAATGAAGCACTCAGAGAAGAAACACTTCTTGTAGTAAGCTATGAAACTTTGTGCTGTTTTCTTGAAACGTTACCACCCGTAAACGGAGTAATTCATTCTGAAATACTTCTCGTAGTAGGAAAAGATGATTTATGGTATTTTCTTTAATGGTTACCACCCATAAATGAAGTACACTGATCGTAAACACTTCACATATAAGGATAAGATGCTTTGTGATGTTTTCTTTAATGGTTACCACCAATAAATGAATCACTCTAATCGGAATCACTAATAAATTAAGTACTCACACATGAAGTACTTAGAGTGGTATTCTATCTATGCTTCTTCATCGTGTTTTAGTGAATGATTACCACCCTTAAATTAAGTACTCAGAGAAAAGCTCTTCTCGTAGAGGCTATGATGCTTTGTGGTTTTTTATTGAAATATTACCACCCGTAAACGGAGTAATTCGTTCTGAAACACTTCTCTTATTAGAATAAAATGATTTTGGGAGTTTCCTTTAATGGTTACCACTCAAAAATGAAGTACTATGATAAAAAAAAACACTTCTCATAGAAGGAAAAAAAATGCTTTGTGGGGTTTTCTTGAATGGTTACCACCCAATAATGAAGTAATCGGATATGGAACACTTCTCATAGTAGGCTTTGTGGAGCTTTCTTGAAACATTATCACCCATAAATGATGTAATTGGATCTCAAATATTTCTCGTAGTAGGATAAGATTCTTTGTGGTGTTTTCTTTAATGGTTACCACCCATAGATGAAGTACTCTAATCAGAATCAATCATAAATTAGGTACTTAGACATGAAGCACTTAGAGTGGTATTCTATATATGCTTCTTCATGGTTTTTAGTGAATGATTACCATCCTTAAATGAAGCACTCAGAGAAGAAACACTTCTTGTAGTAAGCTATGAAACTTTGTGCTGTTTTCTTGAAACGTTACCACCCGTAAATGGAGTAAGTTGTTCTGAAATACTTCTCGTAGTAGGATAAAATGATTTATGGTGTTTTCTTTAATGGTTACCACCCATAAATTAAGTACTCTGAACATAAATACTTCTAATAGAAGGATAAGATGTTTTGTGATGTTTTCTTGAATGGCTACCACCCATAAATGAAGTAATCGTATCTGGAGCAATTCTCGTAGTAGTATAAGATAATTTGTGGTATTTTCTATAATGGTTACCACCCATAAATAAAGTACTCTGATCAGAATCACTCATAAAATAAGTACTCGGATATGAAGCACCTAGAGATGTAATCTATGCTCCTTCGTGGTGTTTTAGTGAAAGGTTGCCACCATTAACTGAAGTATTGGAAGAACAAACACTTCTCATAGTAGGCTTGAGGCTTTTTGGTGTTTTCATGAAACGTTACCACCCATAAATGAAGTAATCTAATCAGAATCACTTCTCTCAGTAGGATAAGATGATTTGTGGTGTTTTCTTTAATGGTTACCACCCATTAAAAAAGTAATCTGATCAGAAACTATTTTTATAGAAGGATAAGATGTTTTGCGGTGTTTTCTTGAATGGTTACCACCCATAAATAAAGTAATCAGATCTGACACACATCTTGTAGTAGGATAATTTGCTTTGTGGTATTTTATTTAATGGTTACCACCCATAAATGAAGTAATTTGATCAAAATCACTCATAAATTAGGTACTCAGACATGAAGCACTTAGGGTGGTATTCTATATATGCTTCTTCATGGTGTTTTAGTGAATGATTACCATCCTTAAATGAAGTACTCAGAGAAGAAACTCTTCTCGTAGTAGGCTGTAATACTTTGTGGTGTTTTCTTGAATCGTTATCACTCGTAAATAGAGTAATTCGTTCTGAAACACTTCTTGCAGTATGATAAGATGATTTTTAGTGTTTTCTTTAATTGTTACCACCCATAAATGAAGTACTTTGATCATAAACACTTCTCATAGAAGGATAATACTTTGTGTTGTTTTCTTTAATAGTTATCACCCATAAATAAAATAATCGGATCTGGAACACTCAAAAGTTAAGTACTCGAATATGAAGCACATAGCGTGGTAATCTATGCTCATCCATGGTGTTTTAGCGAAAGGTTACCACCACCCTTAACTGAAGTATTCGAACACTTCTCTTAGTAGGCTTGAGATTTTGTGGTGTTTTCATGAAATGTTACCGCCCATAAATGATGTAATCCAATATGAGACACTTCACTTATTAGGATAAGATGATTTGTAGTATTTTTTTAACGATTACCGCCCATAAATGAAGTACTCTGATCATAATCACTCGAAAATTAGGTACTCAGATATGAAGCACTTAGAGTGGTAATCTATATATGCTTCTTCATGGTGTTTTAGAGAATGATTACCATCCTTAAATGAAGTACTCAGAGAAGAAACTCTTCTCGTATAAGGCTATGATTTTTTGTTGCGTTTTCTTGAAACGTTACCATCTGTAAACGGAGTTATTCATTCTGAAACACTTCTCGTAGTAGGATAAGATGATTTATGGTGTTTTCATTAATGGTTACCACCCATAAATTTACTCTGATCATAAACACTTCTCATAGAAGTATAAGATGCTTTGTGGTGTTTTCTCTAATTGTTACCACCCGTAAATGAAGTATTCTGATCAGAATTACTCATAAATTAAGTACTCAGATATGAAGCACCTAGCGTGATAATCTATGCTCATTGGTGGTGTTTTAGTGAAATGTTACCATCCTTAACTGGAGTATTGGAAGAACAAATACTTATCTTAGTAGGCTTGAGGCTTTGTGGTATTTTCATGAAACTTTACCACTCATAAATGAGTAATCCAATCTGAAACACTTCTCTTAGAATGATAAGATGATTTGTGGTGTTTTCATTAATAGTTACCATCCATAAATGAAGTACTCTGGCAGAATCACTAATAAATTAGGTACTCAGACATGAAGCACTTATAGTGGCATTCTATATATACTTCTTCATGGTGTTTTAGTGAATGATTACAATCCTTAAATGAAGTACTCAAAGAAGAAATGATTTTCGTAGTAGGCTAGGATGCTTTGTGGTGTTTTCTTGAAACGTTACCACCCGTAAATGGAGTAATTCATTCTGAAATACTTCTCGTAATAGGATAAGAATATTTATGGTGTTTTCTTTAATGGTTACCACCCATAAATGAAGTAATCTGATCATAAACACTTCTCATAGATGGATAAGATGCTTTGTGGTGTTTTCTTGAATGGTTACCACCCATAATCGGATCTGGAACACTTCTCGTAGTAGGTTAAGATGCTTTCTGATGTTTTCTTTAATGGTTATCACACATATATAAAGTACTCTGATCAGAATCACTCATAAATTAAGTACTCGGATATGAAGCGCATAGTGTGGTATTCTATGCTTCTTCGTGGTGTTTTAGTGAATTGTTACAACACTTAAATGAATTACTCGGAGAAGAAACTCTTCTCGTAATAAGATATGATGCTTTGTGGAATTTTTTTGAAAGGTTACCACTCATAAATGAAGTACTTTGATCATAATACACATATCATAGTAGGTTAAGATGCTTTGTGATATTTTCTTTAATGGTTACCACCAATAAATGAAGCACTCTGATAAGAATCACTCATAAATTAAGTACTCACACATGAAGCACTTAGAGTGGTATTCTATGCCTCTTCATGGTGTTTTAGTGAATGATTACCACCCTTAAATGAAGTACTCAGAGATAAAACTCTTCTCATAATAGGCTATGATGCTTTGTGGTGTTTTCTTGAAACATTACCATCCGTAAGCAGAGTAATTCGTTATGAAACACTTCTCTTAGTAGAATTAGATGATTTATCGGGTTTTTAATGGTTATCACCTATAAATGAAGTACTTTGATCATAAACACTTCTCATAGAAGGATAAAATGATTTGTGGTGTTTTCTTGAATGGTTACCACTCATAAATGAAGTAATCGGTTCTGAATCACTCATAAATTAAGTACTCGGATATGAAGCACATAGAGTGGTATTATATGGTTCTTCATGGTCATTTAGTGAATGGTTACAACACTTAAATGAATTAATATGAGAAGGAACTCTTCTCCTAGTACGATATGATGCTTTGTAAAGTTTTCTTGAAAGGTTACCACTCATAGATGAAGTACTTTGAGCAGAAACACTTCTCATATTAGGATAAAATGTTTTGTGGTGTTCTTTAATGGTTAACATCCGTAAATGAAGTATCCAGATAAAAAAATACTTCTCGTAGTATGATAAGATGCTTTGTTGTGTTTTCTAGATTGTTAACTGCACATAAATGATGTACTTGGACATGAAGCACAAAGAGTGGTATTTTATGCTTTTTCGTGGTGTTTTAGTGAATGGTTACCACCATTAAACAAAGTAATCGTAGAAGAAACATTTATAGTAGCTATGAGTCTTTGTGGAGTATTCTTGAAACGTTGCCACCCATAAATGAAGTAATCTGATCTGAAACACTTCTCGTAAAAGGATAAGATGCTTTGCGGTGTTTTCTTTAACGGTTACCACTGTTAAATTAAGTACTCGTGCATGAAGCACCTAGAGTGGCAATCTATGCACCTTTGTGGTGTTTTAGTGAAAGGTTACCACCCTTAACTGAAGGAAGAACAAACACTTATCGTAGTAGGATTGAGGCTTTGAGGTGTTTTCATGAAACATTACCACTCATAAATGAAGTAATCCAATCAGAATCACTTCTCTTAGTAGGATAAGATGATTTGTGGTGTTTTCTTTGATGGTTACAACCCATAAATAAAGTAATCTGATCATAAACCCTTTTCGTAGAAGGATAAGATGCTTTGTGGTATTTTCATGAATTGTTACCATCCATAAATAAAGTAATCATATCTGACACACATCTTGTAGTAAGATAAGATGCTTTGTGGTGTTTTTTTAATGGTTACCACCGATAAATGAAGTACTCTTATATAAATTAGGTACTCAGATATGAAGCACTTAGAGTGGTATTCTATATATGCTTCTTCATGGTATTTTATTGAAAGATTACCTTCCTTAAATGAAGTACTCAGGGAAGAAACTCTTCTCAGTAGGCTAGGATGCTTTGTGGTTTTTCTTGAAACGTTACCACCCATAAACGGAGTAATTCATTCTGAAACACTTCTCGTAGTAGGAAAAGATGATTTATGGTATTTTCTTTAATGGTTACCACCCATAAATGAAGTACACTGATCGTAAACACTTCACATAAAAGGATAAAATGCTTTGTGATGTTTTCTTTAATGGTTACCACCAATAAATGAAGCACTATAATCGGAATCACTAATAAATTAAGTACTCACACATGAAGTACTTAGAGTGGTATTCTATCTATGCTTCTTCATCGTGTTTTAGTGAATGATTACCACCCTTAAATTAAGTACTCAGAGAAAAGCTCTTCTCGTAGAGGCTATGATGCTTTGTGGTGTTTTCTTGAAATATTACCACAAGTAAACAGAGTAATTGGTCCTGAAACACTTCTCTTATTAGAATAAAATGATTTTGGAAGTTTTCTTTAAAGGTTACCATCCATAAATGAAGTACTATGATCATAAACACTTCTCATAGAAGGATAAAATATTTTGTTGGGTTTTCTTGAATGGTTACCACCCAATAACGAAATAATCGGATCTGGAACACTTCTCGTAGTAGGTTAAAATGCTTTGTGTGTTTTCTTTAATGGTTATCAACCATAAAAGAAGCACTTTGATCAGAATCTCTCATAAATTAAGTACTCTGATATGGAGCACATTGAGTGGTATTCTATGCTTCTTATAGGTTTTTTAGTGAATGGCTACAACACTAAATGAATTACTTGGAGATGAAACTCTTCTCGTAGTAAGATATGATGCTTTGTGGAGTTTTCTCGAAATGTTATTGCCCATAAATGAAGTACTTTGAGCAGAAACACTTCTCATATTAGTATAACTTGTTTTGTGGTGTTTTATTTAATGGTTAACATCTGTAACTGAAGTATTCAGATAAGAAATACTTCTCGTAGTATGATGAGATGTTTTGTGGTGTTTTCTTGATTGTTAACAGCACATAAATTATGTACTTAGACATGAAGCACAAAGAGTGGTATTCTATGCTTCTTCGTGGTGTTTTAGTAAATTGTTACCACCATTAAATGAAGTAATCGAAGAAGAAACACTCCTCGTAGTAGGCTAGGAGGCTTTGTGGAGTTTTCTTGAAACATTACCATCCATAAATGATGTAATTGGATCTGAAATATTTCTCGTAGTAGGATAAGATTGTTTGTGGTGTTTTCTTTAATGGTTACCACCCATAGATGAAGTACTTCAATCAGAATCAATCATAAATTAGGTACTCAGACATGAAGCACTTAGAGTGGTATTCTCTATATGCTTCTTCATGGTTTTTAGTGAATGCCATCCTTAAATGAAGCACTTGGAGAAGAAACACTTCTCGTAGTAAGCTATGAAGCTTTGTGGTGTTTTCTTGAAACGTTACCACCCATAAATGGAGTAAGTTGTTCTGAAATACTTCTCGTAGTAGGATAAGATGATTTATGGTGATTTCTTTTATGGTTACCACCCATAAATTAAGTACTCTGATCATAAACACTTCTCAAAGAAGGATAAGATGCTTTGTGATGTTTTCTTGAATGGTTACCACCCATAAATGAAGTAATCAGATCTGGAGCAATTCTCGTAGTAGGATAAGATACTTTGTGGTATTTTCTATAATGGTTACCACCCATAAATAAAGCACTCTGATCAGAATCTCTCATAAATTAAGTACTCACACATGAAGCACTTAGAGTGAGATTCTATATATGCTTCTTCATGGTGTTTTAGTGAATGATTTCCACCCTTAAATGAAGTACTCAGAGATAAAAATCTTCTCGTAGTAGGCTATGATGCTTTGTGGTGTTTTCTTGAAACATTACCATCCGTAAACAGAGTAATTCGTTCTGAAACACTTTTATTAGTAGAATAAGATGATTTATGATTTTTTTAATGGTTACCACCAATAAATGAAGTACTTTGATCATAAACACTTCTCATAGAAGGAGAAAATGCTTTGTTGGGTTTTCTTGAATGGTTAACTCTCATAAATGAAGTAATCAGATCTGAATCACTCATAAATTAAGTACTCGGATGTGAAGCACATAGAGTGGTATTATATGCTTCTTCATGGTCTTTTAGTGAATGGTTACAACACTTAAATGAATTAATCGGAGAAGAAACTCTCCTCGTAGTACGATATGATGCTTTGTAGAGTTTTCTTGAAAGATTACCACTCATAAATGAAGTACTTTTAGCTGAAACACTTCTCATATTATGATAAGATGCTTTGTGATGTTTTCTTTAATGGTTAAAATCCATAAATGAAGTATTCATATAAGAAATACTTATTGTAGTATGATAAGATGTTTTGTAGTATTTTCTTGATTGTTAACTGCACATAAAGCACAAAGAGTGGTATTCTATACTTCTTCGCGGTGTTTTAGTGAATGGTTACCACCATTAAACAAAGTACTCGTAGAAGAAACATTTATAGTAGCTGTGAGCCTTTATGGAGTATTCTTGAAACATTGCCACCCATAAATGAAGTGATCCGATCTGAAACACTTCTCGTAATAGGATAAAATGCTTTTCGGTGTTTTTTTAACGGTTACCACTGTTAAATTAAGTACTCGGACATGAAGCACCTAGAGTGGCAATCTATGCTCCTTCGTGGTGTTTTAGAGAAAGGTTACCATCCTTAACTGAAGGAAGAACAAACACTTCTCTTAATAGGCTTGAGGCTTTGAGGTGTTTTCATGAAACGTTACCACCCATAAATGAAGTAATCCAATTAGAATCACTTATCTTAGTAGGATAAGATGATTTGTGGTATTATCTTTAATGATTACCACCCATAAATAAAGTAATCTGATCAGAAACCCTTTTCGTAGAGGGATAAAATGTTTTGTGGTATTTTCTTGAATGTTTACCACCCATAAATAAAGTAATCATATCTGACACACATCTTGTAGTAGGATAAGATGTTTTGTGGTGTTTTTTTAATGGTTACCACCGATAAATGAAGTACTCTGATATAAATCAAGTACTCGGACATGAAGTACTTATAGTGGTATTCTATATATGCTTCTTCATGGTGTTTTAGTGAATGATTACCATTCTTAAATGAAGTACTCGGGAAAGAAACTCTTCTCATAGTAGGTTAGGATGTTTTGTGGTGTTTTCTTGAAACGTTACCACCCGTAAACAGAGTAATTCATTCTGAAACACTTCTCCTAGTAGGATAAGATGATTTATGGTATTTTCTTTAATGGTTACCACCCATAAATGAAGTACACCGATCATAAACACTTCGCATATAAGGATAAGATGCTTTGTGATGTTTTCTTTAATGGTTACCACCAATAAATGAAGCACTCTGTTCAGAATCACTAATAAATTAAGTACTCACACATGAAGCACTTAGAGTGGTATTCTATCTATGCTTCTTCATGGTGTTTTAGTGAATGATTACCACCCTTTATTGACGTACTCAGAGATAAAACTCTTCTCATAGTAGGCTATGATGCTTTGTGGTGTTTTCTTGAAATATTACCACCCGTAAACAGAGTAATTCGTTCTGAAACACTTCTCTTATTAGAATAAAATGATTTAGGAAGTTTTTTAATGGTTACCACCCATAAATGAAGTACTATGATGATAAACACTTCTCATAGAAGGATAAAATGCTTTGTGGAGTTTTCTTGAATGGTTACCACCCAATAAGGAAGTAATCGGATCTGGAACACTTCTCGTAGTAGGTTAAGATGCTTTGTGTGTTTTCATTAATGGTTATCAACCATAAAAGAAGCACTCTGATCAGAATCACTCAAAAATTAAGTACTCGGATATGGAGCACATAGAGTGGTATTCTATGCTTCTTAATGGTCTTTTAGTGAATGGCTACAACACATAAATGAATTACTCGGAGAAGAAACTCTTCTCGTAGTAGGATATGATGCTTTGTGGAGTTTTCTTGAAAGGCTATCACCCATAAATAAAGTACTTTGAGCAGAAACACTTCTCATATTAGGATAAGAGGCTTTGTGGTGTTTTCCTTAATGGTTAACATCCGTAAATGAAGTATTCAGATAAGAAACACTTCTCGTAGTATGATAACATGTTTTGTGTGTTTTCTTGATTGTTAACCGCACATAAATGATGTACTTAGACATGAAGCACAAAGAGTGGTATTAGACTGTTTCTTCGTGGTGTTTTAGTAAATTGTTATCACCGTTAAATGAAGTAATCAAAGAAGAAACACTCCTCGTAGTAGGCTAGGAGGCTTTGTGGAGTTTTCTTGAAACATTACCATCCATAAATGATGTAATTGGATCTGAAATATTTCTCATAGTAGGATAAGATTATTTGTGGTGTTTTCTTTAATGGTTACCACCCATAGATGAAGTACTCTAATCAGAATCAATCATAAATTAGGTACTCAGACATGAAGCACTTATAGTGGTATTCTATATATGCTTCTTCATGGTTTTTAGTGAATGATTATCATCCTTAAATGAAGTACTCAGAGAAGAAACACTTCTTGTAGTAAGCTATGAAACTTTGTGTTGTTTTCTTGAAACGTTACCACCCGTAAATGGAGTAAGTTGTTCTCAAATACTTCTCGTAGTAGGATAAGATGATTTATGGTGTTTTCTTTAATGGTTACCACCCATAAATTAAGTACTCTGATCATAAACACTTGTCATAGAAGGATAAGATGTTTTGTGATGTTTTCTTGAATGATTACCACTCATAAAGTAATCGGATCTGGAGCAATTCTCGTAGTAGGATAAGATACTTTGCGATATTTTCTATAATGGCTACCACCCATAAATGAAGTACTCTAATCAGAATCACTCATAAATTATGTACTCAGATATGAAGCACCTAGAGAGGTAATCTATTCTCCTTCGTGGTATTTTAGTGAAAGGTTACCACCATTAACTGAAGTATTGGAAGAACAAACACTTCTCGTAGTAGACTTGAGGCTTTGTGGTGTTTTCATGAAACGTCTCCACCCATAAATGAAGTAATCTAATCAGAATCACTTCTCTCAGTAGGATAAGATAATTTGTGGTGTTTTCTTTAATGGTTACCACCCATTACAAAAGTAATCTGGTCAGAAACTCTTTTTGTAGAAGGATAAGATGTTTTATGGTGTTTTCTTGATTGGTTACCATCTATAAATAAAGTAATCAGATTTGACACACATCTTGTAGTAGGATAATTTGCTTTGTGGTGTTTTCTTTAATGGTTACCACTCATAAATGAAGTAATTTGATCAGAATCACTCATAAATTAGGTACTCAGACATGAAACACTTAGAGTGGTATTCTATATATGTTCTTCATGGTGTTTTAGTGAACGACTATCATCCTTAAATGAAGTACTCAGAGAAGAAACTCTTCTCGTAGTAGGCTGGGATACTTTGTGGTGTTTTCTTGAAATGTTACCACTCGTAAATGGAGTAATTCGTTCTGAAACACTTCTCGCAGTAGGATAAATTGATTTTTGGTGTTTTCTTTAATTGTTACCACCCATAAATGAAGTACTTTGATCAAACACTTCTCATAGAAGGATAATGCTTTGTGATGTTTTCTTTAATAGTTATCACCCATAAATAAAATAATCGGATCTAAAACACTTCTCTAAGTAGGATAAGATGGTTTGTGGTGTTTTCTCTAAAGGTTACCACCCGTAAATGAAGTATTCTGATCAGAATCACTCATAAATTAAGTACTCGGATATGAAGCACATAGCATGGTAATCTATGCTCATCCGTGGTGTTTTAGTGAAAGGTTGCCACCACCCTTAACTGATGTATTGGAAGAACAAACACTTCTCTTAGTAGCCTTGAGGCTTTGTGGTGTTTACATGAAACATTACCGCCCATAAATGAAGTAATCCAATCTGAAACACTTCTCTTATTGAATAAGATGATTTGTAGTTTTTTTTTTAATGATTACCGCCCATAAATGAAGTACTCTGATCAGAATCACTCGTAAATTAGGTACTCAGACATGAAGCACTTAGAGTGGTAATCTATATATGCTTCTTCATTGTGTTTTAGTGTATGATTACCTTCCTTAAATGAAGTACTCAGAGAAGAAACTCTTCTCGTATAAGGCTATGATTATTTGTGATGTTTTCTTAAAACGTTACCATCTGTAAACGGAGTTATTCATTCTGAAACACTTCTCGTAGTAGGATAAGATGATTTATGGTGTTTTCTTTAATGGTTACCACCCATAAATAAAGTAATAGGATCTGGAACACATCTCGTAGTAGGATAAGATGCTTTGTGGTGTTTTCTCTAATTGTTACCACCCATAAATGAAGTATTATGATCAGTATCCCTCATAAATTAAGTACTCAGATATGAAGCACCTAGCATGGTAATCTATGCTCATTGGTGGTGTTTTAGTGAAAGGTTACCACCATCTTTAACTGAAGTATTGGAAGAACAAACACTTCTCTTAGTAGGCTTGAGGCTTTGTGGTATTTTCATGAAACGTTACCACCCATAAATGAAGTAATCTAATCTGAAACACTTCTCTTAGTAGGATAAGATGATTCGTGGTGTTTTCTTTAATAGTTACCGTCCATAAATGAAGTACTCTGACAGAATCACTCATAAATTAGGTACTCATACATGAAGCACTGCGACTGGCATTCTATATATATATACTTTTCTTGGTGTTTTAGTGAATGATTACAATCCTTAAATGAAGTACTCAGAGAAGAAATGCTACTCGTAGTAGGTTAGGATGCTTTGTGGTGTTTTCTTGAAACGTTACCACCCGTAAATGGAGTAATTAGTTCTGAAACACTTATCACTTCTCGTAATAGGATAAGATTATTTATGGTGTTTTCCTTAATGGTTACCACCCATAAATGAAGTAAGCTGATCATAAACACTTCTCATAGAAGGATAAGATGCTTTGTAGTGTTTTCTTGAATGGTTACCACCCATAATCGGATCTGGAACACTTCTCGTAGTAGGTTAAGATGCTTTGTGGTGTTTTCTTTAATGGTTATCACCCATAAATAAAGCACTCTGATCAGAATTACTCATAAATTAAGTACTCGGATATGAAGCACATAGTGTGTTATTCTATGATTCTTCGTGGTGTTGTAGTGAATGGTTACAACACTTAAATGAATTACTCGGAGAAGAAACTCTTCTCGTAGTAAGATATGATGCTTTGTGGAATTTTTTTGAAAGGTTCTCACTCATAAATGAAGTACTCACACATGAAGCACTTAGAGTGTTATTCTATATATGCTTCTTAATGGTGTTTTAGTGAATGATTACCACCCTTAAATGAAGTACTCGAAGATAAATCTCTTCTCGTAATAGGCTATGATGCTTTGTGGTGTTTTCTTGAAACATTCCCACCCGTAAATAGAGTAATTCGTTCTGAAACACTTCTCTTAGTAGAATAAGATGATTTATGAGTTTTTTTAATGGTTACCACCCATAAATGAAGTACTTTGATCATAAAAACTTCTCATAGAAGGATAAAATGCTTTGTTGTGTTTTTTTGAATGGTTACCACTCTTAAATGAAGTAATCGAATCTGAATCACTCATAAATTAAGTACTCGAATATGAAGCACATAGCGTGGTGATCTATGCTCATTCGTGGTATTTTAGTGAAAGGTTACCACCACCCTTTACTGAAGTATTGGAAAAACAAACACTTATCTTAGTAGGCTTGAGGCTTTGTGGTGTTTACATGAAATGTTACCGTTCATAAATGAAGTAATGCAATCTGAAACACTTCTCTTAGTAGGATAAGATGATTTGTAGTTTTTTTTAACGGTTATCGCCCATAAATGAAGTACTCTGATCAGAATCACTCATAAATTAGGTACTCAGACATGAAGCACTTAGAGTGTTAATCTATATATGCTTCTTTATGGTATTTTAGTGAATGATTATCATCCTTAAATGAAGTACGTAGAGAAAAAACTCTTCTCGTATAAGGCTATGATTTTTTGTGGCGTTTTCTTGAAACGTTACCATCTATAAATGGAGTTATTCATTCTGGATAAAATTATTTATGGTGTTTTCTTTAATGGTTACCACCCATAAATTTACTCTGATCATAAACACTTCTCATAGAAGTATAAGATGATTTGTGATGTTTCTTGAATGGTTACTATACATAAATAAAGTAATAGGATCTGGAACATTTCTCGTAGTAGGATAAGATGCTTTGTGGTGTTTTCTCTAATTTTTACCACCCGTAAATAAAGTATTCTGATCAGAATCACTCAGAAACTAAGTACTCAGATATGAAGCACCTAGCGTTGTAATCTATGCTCATTGGTGGTGTTTTAGTGAAAGGTTACCACCATCCTTAACTGAAGTATTGGAAGAACAAACACTTCTCTTCGTAGGCTTGAGGCTTTGTGGTATTTTCATGAAACGTTACCACCCATAAATGAAGTAATCCAATCTGAAACACTTCTCTTAGTAGGATAAGATGATTTGTGATGTTTTCTTTAATATTTACCGCCCATAACTGCACATAAATGATGTACTTGGACATGAAGCACAAAGAGTGGTATTTTATGCTTCTTCGTGATGCTTTAGTGAATGGTTACCACCATTAAACAAAGTACTCGTAGAAGAAACATTTATAGTAGCTGTGAGCCTTTGTGGAGTATTCTGGAAATGTTGCCACCCATAAATGAAGTAATCTGATCTGAAACACTTCTCGTAATAGGATAAGATGCTTTGCAGTGTTTTCTTTAACGGTTACCACTGTTAAATTAAGTACTCGGGCATGAAGCACCTAGAGTGGCAATCTATGCACCTTCGTGGTGTTTTAGTGAAAGGTTACCACCCTTAACTGAAGGAAGAACAAACACTTCTCGTAGTAGGCTTGAGGCTTTGAGGTGTTTTCATGAAACGTTATCACTCATAAATGAAGTAATCCAATCAGAATCACTTCTCTTAGTAGAATATGATGATTTGTGGTGTTTTCTTTAATGGTTACCACCCATAAATAAAGTAATCTGATTAGAAACCCTTTTCGTAGAAGAATAAAATGCTTTGTGGTATTTTCTTGAATTGTTACCACCCATAAATAAAGTAATCATATCTGATACACATCTTGTAGTAGGATAAGATGGTTTGTGGTGTTTTTTTAATGGTTACCACCGATTAATAAAGTACCCTGATATAAATTAGGTACTCAGACATGAAGCACTTAGGGTGGTATTCTATATATGCTTCTTCATGGTATTTTAGTGAATGATTACCGTCCTTAAATGAAGTACTCGGAGAAGAAACTCTTCTCAGTAGGCTAGGATGTTTTGTGGTGTTTTCTTGAAACGTTCCCACCCGTAAATAGAGTAATTCGTTCTGAAACACTTCTCGTAGTAGGATAAGATGATTTATGGTGTTTTCTTTAATGGTTACCACCCATAAATGAAGTACACCGATCATAAACACTTCACGTATAAGGATAAGATGCTTTGTGATGTTTTCTTGAATTGTTTTCAGCCATAAATGAAATAATCAGATCTGGAACACTTCTCGTAGTAGGATAAGATGCTTTGTGGTGTTTTCTATAATGGTTACCACCCGTAAATGTAGTATTCTGATCAGAATCACTCGTAAATTAAGTACTCGGATAAGAAGCACCTAGCATGGTAATCAATGCTCCTTCGTGGTGTTTTAGTGAAAGGTTACCACCCTTAACTGAAGTATTGGAAGAACAAACACTTCTCTTAGTAGGCTTGAGGCTTTATGGTGTTTTCATGAAACGTTACCACCCATAAATGAAGTAATCCAATCTGAAACACTTCTCTTAGTATGATAAGATGATTTGTGGTTTTTCTTTAATGATTACCACCCACAAATGAAATACTCTGATCAGAAACACATCTCATAGAAGGACAAGATGCTTTGTGATGTTTTCTTGAATGGTTGCCACCCATAAATGAAGTAATTGGATCTGAAACATTTCTCATAGTATAATAAGATGCTTTGTGGTGTTTTCTTTAAAGGTTACCTCCCATAAATGAAGTAACGTGATTAGGACCACTCGTAAATTAAGTACTCAGACATGAAGCACATCGAGTGGTATTCTATGCTTATTCATGGTGTTTTAGTGAATGGTTACAAAACTAAAATGAAGTACTCAAAGAAGAAACTCTTCTCGTTGTAAGATATGATACTTTGTGGTATTTTTTTGAAAGGTTACCACTCATAAATAGGGGTGCAACCGGATCGGATATTTATCCGATTATCCGGATCCGGATTTTGTCGTATATGGGATATTCGGATTCGAATATTTTCAGATACGGATACGGATACGGATACGAATACGAATAATTTTTTATCGGATACGGATACGGATACGGTTTCGAATTTTGAACCGGATACGAATACAGATTCAGATATTTATCCGAATTCGGAAC
>CAXKVX010004751.1:0-17514 GCA_964058865.1 Eleocharis quinqueflora
AACTTAAATAATATATCCTAATTATCCTTTGAGACTTATTAAAATATATTAAACATAATATTTTACTAGAAAATAAACTTTAATATGATAATTTTATTGTTTCAATACATGTTGTTACCTTTGGGTATCCAACAATTGAGAAATAACGTAAATTATCAACTTAATTGTGTAAACTATGATATCATAATTAACCTTTGGCAATTCATAAAATCTCAGTCTACTAATTAATTAATCATTAAATTTAGTATATGACAAATCTTAATATCATATAATCTTAATAAATGATCAATTAATTATATATATACTTTTATGGTGGTACTTTGATTTCTTTAGAGTAAGAACACTTTGGTGTCTAGCAATACCGTCATAATTCAAAGTTACCGCAAAGAAATTTTTATCTAACATCACACTTTGGCGAGAGTGATCAAAACCATATCTCTGTCACATTTTTTTTAAATTTCATTATGGTGCGGTGAGTATGGTTTAAATCATCAAAACCATATTTTTGCCATAAGTGATCAAAGTCATTTCATTATGACAGAGAATATGATTTTGACGGCAAAAAATTCAAAGCATGGTTTTGCCATAAGTGAAGTTTTGATCATTATAAACCACTCTTGCCACATCCGACACAAAAAAAAAAATTTGTTTTGACCAAATTTCATAATTTAATTTGATTTTGCCACATCATATCAATTAATGACAAAGTATATGGTGCGCATCGGGGAATGTACAATAATAAAGGGATAACATGATAAAGTTTCGTCATTTATCATTTCTGTCAAAATTTGATTCTCTTGCATAATCGTAGATAAAAATAAATAAATAAAAATAATTTATAAAGCATATAACTTAATCGGGAGAAAATGAATTTCAAAACCTTGCTTTGATATCACATGTAAGTAGACGTTATCGTGCTCAACTACTTACATACAATCAATATCATAAGTACTACTAATCATTTTTAAAAGCGGAATTAAAATTACTAAAAAAAACGTTAAAGATCTTAGACATCAAAATCTCCATACGTAAATTAATCAAGAGATTATGTACCTCTTGCCATGTCTAACTATAGAAGAATACTTGAATTGTTCTCCGCAAACCGTCAAAAGAACCACAAAGCGATTTCTCTCTTCTTTCTCTTTCTAAGTAATGACAACTTATTCTTTATGAAAATGAATGAAGAGATGATCAACCTTACCTGCATTAGAATTCTTTTATAATTGTCTGTCATTAAGACAATTCATACAGAGCCACAGAGGAGATGTATACTAAAATATTGGACGTCCGTGCAGAGGTGCAATTTGCACCATATGCTTTAGATACAAGCATCATTATAGAGATGCTATTATTTGCACCTTAATCAAAGGATGTGTAATGGCTGGGATGAGATACATGTATTATTTAATTAAAAGATGCGTCCCAATCAAAGAATGTCAAATGCATGCATCCTTTAATATGCATCTGTTGCCTTAAAATACATTGAATATCTTTAATTCATTAATTATTTTCAATCAGAATAAATTGTTTCATCAACGCACATAATTAATGAATACATTGAATATCTGTTGCTTTTTTAGTTTTTCCTCTCCCTTTTAGCTCTGTCGGTGCGGCATTCAGTGAATACTGTGATTCTTTGAGAAATGGTAAAGAGACGGTGTATTCTCCACCATTTTTCTATTTGATTTAAAATCTTTTTTTTTTTTTTTTTTACAATTTTTTACTTTTCTATTAATAAAAAAACTATTGAATCAAGCCTGAATTGGGCCATAATTAGCAGGCTCACAGTGAGCCCCACATAAAACAGGAAGAGAACAATGAAGCCCAGTACCTTAACTTTTAAACTTAAGTGTAAGAATGATGTATGACATATAGGACCAGAAAGCTTGTAAAAGCCCAAAAGGCCTATAAAAATGGGCCTAGAGGTGAAGTTAAACTGGCCCAAATGCATCATTTAATTGAAAGCCTTTAATGATCAGATCCATAGTTTAGAGCCTTAAATTAACAGGCTAAATAAAACAGCAACAATTAAGAAGTTAATCATGTAAAATTCTAAACTCATCGATGGATCTAACCATCATAAATGGGTCAATGTGCTCCTTTGTTTTTTTTTCTTCTCAAATTCACACACTAACATAATAATGTTAAAATCTTATTGAGCAGGCCCACATTTGAACCTCATAAAATATAAACATTATTTCATTGCGACCTCATAATTGTAATTTATTATCATGTTTGCTAAAATTATATGCGTTTCCTGTAATCTATTAAAATTCAAAATGGGACAGAACAGAGATCCATTATTTTTCCAACAAGAAAACTTAATAATATGTTAATATATTTCGACGAGATGAAGCCAAAGATATCCATTTTATTTGCAATCATGTTATTACAACGTTATTTATCTGGTCTACTGTCTACATAGTGGCAACAGAAAATTGGCAATTAACACGTTGAGAACATGTAATATTCACGTGTACGTAGAGGATTTCAGCCGTATAGGACAAGCTATATATCACGAAATTATATTTGGCTGCATGTGAAATACGGTACCAAAGTTTTGTTCGTATTGATCACCAGTTCACCACTGCTTGGGAAACAAAGAAACCCATATATCTCGTAGCACGGCAATAACCACGTACCAAAAGTGAAATCTAAAATCGCTACTGTCGTATGAAAATGGATGAATTGTCAAAAATACAATACAAATATATTTAACGCGTGGACATAATTAAATATATTGAATACATGACGTGTTGGCGTGTTGTATTATTAAAAAATGTGTGGTGGTCTTATGATATCGTTTAGCACATGAGCACACGTAATTTCAAATACATCTAACACATATATGATATATAATATGCCTGATTGATCTTATGACACTGTTGAGATACGTCTAATCTAAATCTAGCCCACGCTAGTACGTATTGGGATGCACTAGTATGCATTAGATCAACACAATTACACAAACATGCCAAAATGCGATCGTATCACCACGCGCCGAAAATATGAAATAAAATTACAAAAATATTATCACAGATTTTTCAATTTTCTCTATCTTTATTTATATTATTTTTTTACAAATCCTTCTCAAATGGTTGTACGTATTAACACGATATTCAAATATTCAATACGTAAAATATTAACGCGTAACATGTGTATTAATACTAATCGCGATATCTGATCTTTGTATTTTGTTCAAACAAGGTAATGAAATATTGAAATAATTTTTGAAACCAATGAACATGAAGTTCCTAATCAAAAGCGCAAACCAAACGAGTTATGTTCTATAACATTATGTGGGCAATCTGGAAGTCAAGTAACAAGGCAATTTTTGAAGGAATGGAAGATGACCCAAACATGATACTCATCAAAGCCATGGCAAATACAACAATAATAATATTTTCTTTTTGAAGGAGATAGGACTAGCCTACCTCAATTGTATTATTATAAAAGAGTATTTACAAGCTCAAGTGAGCCTTGGGTATTTACAAGGAGGAAGAAACAGGAAAAGAGAGAGCAAAAAGATCCACGAGCTAAATCCTAAATTCTGGTTATGTTTCGGGCCTTCATGGTTGGGCTTGAGAAGACCTCCCTCCATCTCGTGAATTCATTCTAGATTTGCGCCGAGACGAAATGCGAATTAGGCGAGACGTCCTGAAAGATGAATTTGTTCCGAGCTTTCCAGATCGTCCAGAGCGCCGCGTGGATCAGTGTGTCCCCCAACCCTTTATCAACATTCCTTGGTGAGATATTCCTCTTGAGGGAGTGCCATAGTTCTTGTATCGTCGTGGCCCTGTGAATGACGTTTGTTATCTGGCGCCATATCCTAGTAGAAAAGGGGCACGAAACAAATAGGTGGTCAATCGTCTCTGGTAAATTTGATAGACATAAAACACATCGGTCGTCCTGGATGCATCCTAGTTTGTGTAAATATTCCTTCGTTGGCAGGCGACCCTTAAGCAAGGTCCAAATGAAGATTTTAACCTTGGTGGGGGATCTTGTTTTCCAAGTAATGAGATAAGTATTGCTGCGTATACCCGAGTCGATAAGGGTTTTGTAAGCTGTGTGCGATGAGTAAATCCTAGATGATTACCATCGCCACTTGACCCCGTCCACGCCAGTAACTGTGGCCGTGCGGAAGAATTGTAACAAGGACAAAATGTCTCGCAGGAAGAATGAGGGGTAGTTTGGTCGCTCTAGAGGGTCCTGGATCGCTTGTAGGGGAGGGAAGTGGTAATGTTCCCTGATGAAACTCGAGAAAATCGATCCATGTTCCGTGTAGATGTGCCACAACCATTTGAGAAGGAGAGCCTTATTGAAGGTTTTTAGGTCCAGTACCCCTAAACCTCCATTTTCCTTAGGTAAACAGACCTGGGTCCATGCAATGAAGTAGCCCTCATTTGATGGTGTGTTATCCTCTTTCCAAAAAAACCTTCTTTTTATGCATTCAATATGCTTGAGAACAATAATAATATTAGAACCAGCAAATGAGGTGAGAAAACGCGCGTCAATATCCACATTGCACTGGATCCAAATACCGGAGCATTTGCTTGGTAGATGCATCATGGGACCTGCAAGGAAGAGGAATTGGTGTTGCCATTTCTGCTGCAAAGGAAACCTACAACACTCATTACTATAAATCGGTAAATGCAACCAAACCAGTCCCTTCCATGCAGAGACTTTAGCACTTCAAGTGGCACACAAACTTTTAATGGAAATCCAAGCACCATTTCCATCATGTCTTCATGGATTGCAACTCACTGGTAAATGGTAATGTTGTACCACATGTAATGAGAAGTATCTTAATGACTAGCAAGCACTGACAGTGACATATCAATGCAAGTACTTCTTGGATGACATGCACACTCAGATTCAAGGGCGGACCAGACGAACATTTTGTCAGGCATAAGGCATAATTTATTGATCCGAGGCATAATAATAATAATAACAATAATAATAATAATAATAATAATAATAATAATAATAATAACTAGAATTCTCATTGCGGCGTACCGCCGCTTCTCGAAAATATATTTAAGAAAAATCAAGAACAGTTATTAAACCCCATTAGTAACTATTTTCAGTACCTGATTCTTGTATTATACCGATCATTGCCAGTATTGTATGGTATACTTTAAAATTGATTGTTATGTACTAAAACATGTATTCAAAAGAATAATACTTCTAACAAAAACTTCTAACAAATATGCCTCTATAAATCATTATTGGTATTCAAATGATTGTTTGACAAAATCATTACCCAAAACTTCTAACAAAAACTATCTAAATCTGTACTGATTGAAGCAGTAACAAACACTCTATCAACTGATTTATTGAAAAAAAAATCTTTTCTCCACTAATTTTGTTGCCTCTAGTACTGAAAAGAATATATGAAGTTAAAATATCAAGATGGTAACGATCAATCATCTCCTCTTATCTTTTTTTTCTGACAAACTGGTCGTAGGATTAAATGATTAGCTACATGGTGGACAATTTGATTTCTATCCATCGATACATACATACACTGGAAACACATCTCTTTGATTATCAAATATGTTGCTATAACATCTCAATGTACCTGCCGTCCATGGCAAGCGGAGGACCTTAGCTATTTTCATGAGAAATACCAATTTCTTGGAGTATGAGAGAAAGATGAAGTTTGAAATTTCCTTCTACCTCCTGCCAGTCCATGTGAGTGCTTTCCGTAGTCTTGTAGTTTCGGAGTGAAGGAGACAGAGGGCAATATCCCTTGATATGCGTATTCGATCAGACTATTGCCTGGGCAATAAAAATGTTTGAACAACAGAAATGCTTGACGAGCACAACAATACTTCTTGCTAAGTGAAAAAAGGAGAAAGATATAACCAATTTGTCTAACCAAATTTAATTGCATTTTCTGGCATACTTACCATGAATTATAGATACAATATCATCGAGCAAATAATATCATCCCTGAAGGAAGGAAAAAAAATTACATCACTAAAATCAAAAAGTTGTTAAACATAATAAGATGATTGGTATGTAGATTCAGCGAACGATGCTGATGGGACATTATGAAAAAATGTATATTGGTTAAAAATTTTGATCATTGCAAATGGATTGGTATGCATGTTTCAGTCTGAGCTGATTGGAACTTTACCAAAATGGTATATGGTTCGAATTTGCATGTAAGCCTTGAGCTACCTAGCTAATCATGCACTTAGATCCAAATTGTGTCGAATGAGCGTAATTAGACTTAAAAGATGAAGTATATTGGCACTCAAAATTCACTCTGTACGGTAGTCTGCTTAAAAGCTAAAGTACTGGTATCGTATTTCCCCCGCATAATGGTAGCAGAGTTAACATAGATGGTACCAAACTACCAAGCATTCGTAGTTGCAGTGATACACAAAAGAATATAAAAAGATGCTCAGAAAAAATAAATAAACAGATACTGAAAAATACGGTTGCAATGATACACAAATTAAAGAATACAAAAAAGATGCTCAGAAAAAATAAATAGATATTGGAAAATGGATGTATGGTGATGTAACCATAACATACTTCTCTTAACCATTGATTTAAGCAATAATTCAAAAAATCCCTCCTAAGAAGCAAAGTCACTTTTTTCGATAAAATTTGAACAACAGCTCCCACAACAGCACAAATAAAATGCCTCCACCTCTTTAATATTCAAACCCTTCATTTGGTCGATCACATCATCTGCTTGCTCCAGCTTCGCTACTTCGCTCCCCTAATCTAGACAATACAAGTTACACTGGAATAGAATAGTTGACCAAATGTTTTAGAATTAAAATTAAAAGCTAGCCCAAACATTTATGTACCTTTTTCGTTTGAGAAAAGTCCAAATCTATGCCAATTAGTATCAGTCGCGAAGAGAAAATGAAAGAATTCACAATGTCTATAAAGTATTAAAGATCGGATAGGGGTAGAGATACAAAAAAAAAATCTGAAGAGGAAACATCAATAGCTGAAAGATCGCAATTATTAAAGAGAGTATTAAAGAGAAATAATACGTTAGGGAGGAAGTCTCGGGAAATGAAAAGGCGAGTCCAATATGAATTTCCACCAACTTAATGGCGTCTAGAAATGATTTTATAATTTTGTAGCTTGTCAGGGATGATTTTATAATTTTCTAACTTATCAGGTATCCCATATGAGTTAATGGGATGTATGCGCATAAAATTAAGATCGTGTATCGCATTAACTGACTGTTACTAATCATCAATGCGAATATCAGACATAATGGCCTCTTTTGACATATACGCTGCTTTAGATGGGTAGATATGTGGGTTGGTTCATTCCAAAAAGAACTAAGTTACTGGTTCTATTTACTCCTGCCCAAAAGTTTAGTATTGATTACATTGATTAAATTGCCTTTTTTCAGTACAAATGCCGTGTCCGCGTGTCCTTTATGTCTGATATTGTGGTTTGTTGTTTTCTAATATTACTGTGTTTCCTTTTGTAATGCATCAATATGTGTTGAACAAAGTTTCCTACGGGATCGAATGAAATAGAAAATTTCAAAGAAAAAGAAAAAAAACGCCTCTGCAATCACGACAGTCCAACAAGTTATGACTTATGAGGCGATTCGTGAACAGTTCGAAAATTATCGTATGTGCTTATTCTCATGTCCCATATGATATAGTCATATAGAAACCTTTTATCTGATATTTTCTCTGGTTGAGATGTGATTGTTAAAAGAGAACTTTATTACAAATCACTGTTGGAAAAACCGGAACAGAGGCATATGTAGTGAGAGGCGTCACGTCATGATAGACACTTCTATCTGTGGTCTAAAATAATTACAAGAAGATATAAAATTATATATCTGCAAATGAAATAGTTATTATTTTTACTTTATATTCAATGTAGTTTTTTTTGACAAAAACAAAATCCTGAAAAGACTACCAGCTTTCATTACTTTTTATAAAGCTAAAAGTTCAATTACAAATGTTGAGTACAATGAACTTATACTCTTTAGAAATGTAAAAATAAGAAACGTAAAAAAATGTACAAAAGAGAACATGGTAAATCTTGCTCTCTCCGTATCCTAATTCCTAACCAACTAGCTTACTAGCCGTTAAAAGGGCTTATTAGTTGTTACCAGGGACAGCGGCATGGATTTCGGTGGGTTCTTGAACCAATGTGATTTTTTTTTTTTTATCAAGAACTAAAATGCAAATAGAAAAATTGAAGGATCCATCTCAATTTTTTTCCTTGGACTCTTCTAACCTAATAAATCTATTATACAAAAGAGGAAAGCTCAAATGATTTCAATCTTTCTGCCTTCATCATACCTCCAAAATATTAAAAATTCATCGCTTTCACTTTTTTTCTTCTCAAACTCCACTTTTTATTTCTTAATGATGAACAATATTTGGAGGTATGATGGTGGCACAAGAAAATAGAGGATTTGAACCCTCCTCTATACAAAATTACCATAGAATGAAAACCCACATATAATTACTATAATTTTGATATTTTATTGTTTTGGATATACAATTTTGAATGTTCAATGTATTATTTTGAAACTTGTATTGTTGTTATTGATATATTTGATTTCTCATGAAATATTTTATGTTAATTTGTTTTAGCATTTCTTTGTAATTTTTGTTACTATTTTGTTTTTAAAAAAATATGAACCCCTCCGACACAGTTTTCTGGCTACTCTCCTGCTTATTACAAGAATGTTAAATTCACATAGGATACATTTGGATTCACGTAATAGCTCACTATTTCGAAATAGCTCATTACTCTCAGTTTCAAGCAATCCAAACACAAAATAACAAATTTAAAATAGTACCCAAAAGTTGCTAATCCGCTAATCCAACATTCTGTTGAATTAGCGGAAATAGCATGTGCGGAATAGCAAAAAGTGAAAGCAAATCATTATTGTATTTATTTCTACCATCACTAATCTAAATATATGATCCAAACATAATTTTCACTATTCCGAATAGCAAAATTATGACTATTTCCATAAGTTTAAAATAACAAAAATTGTGCACTATTTCTAATTGCTAATCCGAAAATTTGTTTTTGTACTAATTCTTGCATAATTCAAAAGAATGATGTCCTTTGGCGCCTATTAAACAAAAGAATGATGTCACACCCTATATTCAATGTAGTTCAAAAGGATGTCACGCCTACATGAAAATAATACCGATTGCCGATTGCACTTACATACTCGAGCATTTTTTACATGTTAAGTTAATTTTAGTGAATAATTAAACAATTTTCATTTGTTATGTGTATAATAAAAACATGAGCAACATTAACATAATCTATCTAAAGTAATTAAGTGAAGTAATAAATTTTATGTTATTGGTGTTTTTCTTGGAAGATGTACATGATTTGTCGTAACTTAAGTAAGCCACTAGCCAATCCTACTTTCTTAAAAAAAAATCTCGTTATGGCACTACAGTAGTACTACAGACGTGACATGATTTGTCGTTTGGTATTTTTTTCTCCTTGATTTGTGGACTGATCATTATGGAATTAATATACACGCCAAATAGTTTGGTAGGTTTATCCACATTACTTGCCCACTTAAATTTATTATTTTGAATGATATGATAGTTTCCAAACTTTCATATATATTTCTGTCAATTCAAATCACAGAGAGTTGTGAAGAAAAAACAATTCAGGATCAAGACCATTACTTTATTCTAAACACATACTGTCATCTTATAAATTATAGTGCCAAAAGTTAGCGACATATTTATCATATTTGTAGAAACCTAACAGGTAGATTTGAGCCAGTTATGGCACAGAACGCGCGTGCAGATAATTTGTTTAGATTCATCTTCGACATTCCATAAAAACAGTGTGTAGTACAAGATTATAGACTAACACGTTTAATATAAAAGGGAGCTGAAACGTAGATACCATATTTGATATCAACTATTGATATCGATTTTATTATACACCTTTAGTTAAGTTATCATGCAAATTATTTGAGTTATTATGCATCACTACTACAGAAAGAGGCTATTACAGCCCCCCTATTACAGCGGATCTCAGTGAATGCCGCTATAATAGACCTGAAGTGACATTTTAGAAATAATCTCTAGCTCTATTATAGCGGACATAAACTAAATGCCGCTTTAATAAGTACCGAAATCAATATCTGCAGGCTATTATAGCGGACCATATATAAAGGCCGCTGTAATAGCTCGATGTGTTATAGTGGCTTTTATATATGGTCCGCTATAATAGCCTATTATAGCGGTCGGCTCCTAAAGGCCGCTATAATAGTAAATATATTACAGCGGGTCTGTACTAAAGTTCGCTATAATACCATTTAGGTCATGTATTTCAGCTCCCGCTAATACATTTCTTCCCCAACTCCTTGGCGCCAATTGATTTTTCCCCATCTCCTACCAGCAACCAGCTGCTGCCATAACCATTAATACTCTCCATTAATTATACACTTGAAGAGATTATACTGTGCCATAACTAGCTGTCTAACTTCATTTAAACTAACGCTTGAAGAGGTCGAGGAGACGTAAGCATTGTACGTAGCACGAGTTCGTCAGAGTTTTCTTCGAAATTATTGAGGTTAATTCATTGTATATATATTTTTATGTATAAAATATTGTGAAATTGATGATTACGTGTATTAATATTAACTTAATTGCATTTATTGCATAAATTTTGTTAGGTATTGTCATATAGGACCAAAATATCGGAAAATAAACTAATTTAGGTCGGTATCCGTTCGGGATTAATCCAATAGGGATTATCTCGAATAGTCCCCGTTTGGGACTGCTCTTTGAACACTTTGTCTCATTTAGGATTAGTGGACGTATACGATAATTGCAATCTAGTATTTGGGAAGATTTCGGTAGTATTTCCCTAATTGTTCCCACGAATACGTGCGTACATGCAGATGTGTGTCGGTGTATTCAGGGAGCTAAGGGGAAATGCTGTCGAAATCTTCGCAAATACTAGATTGCAACTATCGTATACGTCCGCTAATGAGACAAAGTGTTCAAAGAGTGGGTTAGGATGGTTGGCCAGTCTAAAACCTTAATTATGTGGAGCTATTGATACCCATATATACTTTTAGTTAATATTATTATAATTTAATTTTCAGATGGATCGTCGTAAATGTGGATGAATGGGGAAACAAAAACAGCTGAATATTTAAGATGAGTTGTGGAATTTATGAAATGTACAGGGAAATATATGAAATTACAAGGTGAAAAGTCACTTCTATGTCCGTGTTCGAAATGTCAGAACATGACCAGGCATAGGGATGCTGATGAAGTTGAACTGCATTTGATTAGGAATAGATTTATGAGGTGCTACACCCGGTGGATATGGCATGGAGAGAAAATCCAAAGTTCGACAGAAGTAACCGGAACGAGTCGGTTTGAAAATGTTGAAAATATTCAGGATGACAATGTAGAAAATATTCATGATGAAAATATTGAATATGTATGTGATGAATCGGGAGGTGATGAAAATGTAGAAGTTACTGAATTAATAGAAAATCCGCAATGTACAAACAATGTTGTCCAATTGGATGAAATAATGAGTGATGTTGAAAACGATTGTGCTTACATTCCCGAAATTTTGGATAACTTGTTTCGCCACGAATCTAATATACCATTATTTCTCGACTGCACAAAGTATTCAAAAATATCTGCTGTTTTCAAATTGTATAACCTAAAAGCCAAGAATGGATGGAGTGACAAGAGTTTTACATCTTTACTGCAGCTTTTGGGAGACATGTTGCCAGAAAATAATGCGTTACCGGATTCAACTTACCATGCCAAAAAATTATTATGTCCTTTGAGTATGGAGGTGCAGAGAATTCATGCTTGTCTGAATGACTACATACTTTATAGGAAAGAGTACAACAATCTAGATAAATGTCCGACGTGTAATGCATCACGGTATAAATTAAGAGGCGATAATGAGAATGAAGATGGAAAAAAGGCCACCTGCTAAGGTCTTATGGTACCTACCGATAATACCAAGATTTCAACGTCTCTTCATGAATCCAAGAGACGCTAAATTATTACGGTGGCATTATGATTGTAGGAAATTGGATGGAAAACTACGACACTCAGCCGACTCTCCCGAGTGGAGGAACATAGATAGAAAATTCAAAGATTTTGTTAGTGAGCCAAGAAATTTAAGATTGGGATTATGTACAGACAGAATGAACCCTTATGGCAACATGAGTAGCCATCACAGTACATGGCCGGTGCTATTGTGTGTGTACAACCTTCCTCCTTGGCTCATCATGAAAATAAGATACATAATAATGCCATTGTTGATTTCGGGTCCCAAGCAATCCAGAAATGATATAGATGTTTATTTGGCACCATTTATAGATGACCTCCCAAAATTATGGAATGAAGGAGAGAAGGTGTACGATTCAAATTCGAAAGAACACTTCACTCTTCGTTCCATGATATTCTGCACGATTAATAATTACCCCGCATACGGGAATTTATCTGGTTACAAGATCAAATGAGGTAAAGCATGTGCCATTTGTCGAGAAAACACGCATTCCATACGATTGAGTCATTATAAAAAGAACGTTTACATGGGACATCGAAGACACCTTGCAATTAAGCATCCCTATCGAACATTTACGAAAGAATTCGATGGAAAAGAAGAGCTAGTAAAAGCTAAACAACCATTATCTGAAAGAAATGTTTATGAGATGGTGAAGGATATAAAGGTCCAGTTTGGGAAAAAAATCTGACAATAGTTGTTTGAAAGACTCGATATGGAAGAAGAAGTCCACATTCTGGGATCTTCCTTACTGGTAATATTTGGAGGTTCGGCATTGTTTGGATGTGATACATGTCATAAAAAATGTTGCTGAGAGTATCGTGGGTTTGTTGTTGAACATTCCTGGCAAAATGAAAGATGGCATCAAAACGAGAAAAGACATGTTCGAACTAGGGATTCGACCGGAGCTGGCACCGGTCGAAGGCGAAAAGCGCACTTATCTGCCTACAGCAAGCTGGACTTTAACAATAGAAGAGAAAAAAAGTTTGTTAGGTTTCTTAAAGGACCTTAGGGTCCCGTCAGGTTATTCTTCAAATATCTCGGCAAAGGTGTCAATTAAGGAAATGAAATTGATCGGAATGAAGTCCCATGATTATCACGTTTTGTTGACACAACATCTTCCTGTTGCAATTCGAGGAATTTTGAAATCACCTGTAAGGCGGACCATAACAAAGTTGTGTTTCTTCTTCAACTCGATTCGCTCTAAGGTGATCGATGTTGGACAATTACAAAAACTTCAATCCGACGTCGTGCAGACCATCTGCGAGCTAGAAATGTACTTTCCGCCTTCTTTTTTTGATATCATGGTACATTTGACCATTCATATGGTGAGGGAGATAAGAACATGTGGACCGATGCATTTACGTTACATGTATCCTTTTGAGAGAGGAATGGATCAACTCAAAGGACTATGTCGAAGTCGTTCTCGGCCCAAAGGGAGCATAGTTGAAGGTTACATTGCGGAAGAGGTTATTGAGTTCTACACCGATCACATGGATGGAGTGGATCCTATTGGACTACCGAAGTCTCGACACGAGGGTAGAGCAGAAGGATTTGGTATAAAGGGATCGATGACATGAAGAGTGGATGAGCGCATGTTAGAAAAAGCACATTTTAAAGTCCTTTTGGAGCTTGAAGATGTGGCCTCTTATGTGAAAGAGCACATTGCTGAGTTGCGCTCTCAAAATCGACCGGGTCGTGCTAATTTGGTCATCAATGAGCATAATAAGAAATTTACAAAATGGTTCAAAGACAAACTAGCATCTGAGGGATCGAGTAACCAGACCTTGACATTACTAGCAAAAGGCCCCTCACTGAACGTGATCACCCATCAAGGTTTCGACATGAATGGATTCACCTGGTACACCAAGAACCAGGACAAAAAAAGCACGGTGCAGAACAACGGAGTAACAATAGATGTTGTACTAGCTGACGGCGGTAAGGCAATTTCATATTACGGTCGAATTGAGGAAATTTGGGAACTTGATTACATAAGATTCAGAATTCCCTTATTTCTTTGTGAATGGTTCAATCAAGTTGGTGTCAATGTAGAAAAGGAAACTGGATTCACAACAGTCGAAATGAAAAGAGTGGGACATCGTGACGATCCATTCATACTTGCAAATAAACAAGTAAAGCAAGTGTTTTATGTTGCTGATCCGTCCGACAAGAAGAAGCATGTGGTTCTTTCGGGTAAAAGACGAATCATCGATGTTGGAGATGTCGAAGAAGAAAACGATCAATATGACGAAGTACCACCATTTTCCACAGGTATAGAGGCTGATCCAGTGGAAAAGAACGACACGCCACATTACTTGTGTTCAGGTACTTTTCATTTTCTTTTAATTCATGTATTTCAATCATTTTGATTTTGCTAATATAATTCTATATTTAAATTCAGATCACAACGAAGGAGTGTGGGTCAAACACCGTAAATCGAAAAAATCATAGCCTATTGTTGTAATTTGTATGAATTATTGTAATTTTTATTTTGATTTATATTTGATTGTTTGTATAATTAATCTGTATGAATTATTGTCATTTTTGTTTTGATTTATATTTGATTATTTGTACAATTAATCTGCATGAATTATTGTTATTTTTATTTTTATTTATATTTGATTATTTGTACAATTAATCTGCATGAATTATTGTTATTTTTATTGATTTATATTTGATTATTTGTACAATTAACATGCATGAATTATTGTTATTTTTGTTTTGATTTATATTTGATTAATTTATTCAAAAAATATTAAAAAAATTTGTTCACAAGTGGGATTCGAACCCAAGACCTCTAGCATCCCAGCAACACCTCTAACCACTCCTCTATATTTGTTTCGTGCTGAGACAAGACAACAAACCATAATAAATACAGCCTAGAGCTATTATAGCGGCTTTTGTGTAAACGCCGCTATAATTGATATATTATAGCGGCTTTTAAGTAAAGCCCGCTATAATAGCTCTATTATAGCGGCTTTGTCATAAACGCCGCTATAATATATCAAAAGCGCCAAAACCCTAGCACGTCGATTTTTCCTCCCTCTCTCCCTGTCTGTGCGCGCCCTCTCCTTCCTTCTTCGTTTTTCACCTAAAATCCAGCAGCCCCCTTTCACCCCAAATCCCAGCCAGCCAAGGCCCGCCCCACCTCGGCCAGCTCCGCCTCAGTCAGGTCCTACCTGAGCTCCGTTCCTCCTCGCTCGTGCTCCATGCCTCATCTCTCTCGCTACCTCTTCTCTCATGCTTGCTGCCGACTCTCTCGTGCTCGCTGCGAGTGGCTCTCTCGCTGTCTCCTCTCTCTCGTTGCCTTGTGTCATCTTTAAAAGGTTACCACATTATATTATTATATGAAATGTTTTAGGGTAATGATTGTGAATTGTGTAATGGTTTAGGATAATGATTTTGAATTATGTAATGTTTTAGGGTAATGACTGTGAATTGTGTAATGGTTTAGGATAATGATTTTGAATTATGTAATGTTTTAGGGTAATGATTGTGAATTGTGTAATGGTTTAGGATAATGATTTTGAATTGATACCAAATTGTGTAATGATACGTTTAATTGTGTAATGATATCTTTTATATGTACATGATGTAATAATATACCTTGAATTGTGTGATGATATCATTAATTGTGTAATGATACCTTTTATATGTACATGCATGTAATGATATACCTTTAATTGTGTGATGATATCATTAATTGTGTATTGGTTTTCAATTTGTACCAAATTAGGATTTATATGTAATGTGACCTTGTGATGATATCATTAATTGTGTATTGGTTTTCAATTTGTACCAAATTACGTGTTAAACTAGAATTCTTACATTTTAATTGTGATTGCTTCTAATATAATTGTGCCATTTCATATTAACAGCCATATCTTCCGAAGGTGCATCAGGCGAAGCTAGCGGCTCTGGCCGAAGGAGGAGATCAAAAGCGCATGCACAAAATATTAAAGAGAAAGTAGACAATCATATCGAGTTCGATGAGAATGGCGTAGCCACTGGAGATATGGTCAAAGATTGGACGACATGGCTCGGTGTTTTTGTTAGATCCCACATGCCATGTGACATCAAACACTGGGAAGAATTTGATAAGGATTTAAAGAAGAGTCTTTGGGAAGATATTAAGGTCAAATCTGATACTCTAAAACCCTAAAATTTATTGTTACTAATAGTCAAATATATGTAGTATTGATATTTATTCCAATTATGTTGTTTTTAACAGGAGACTTGGAACATTCCTGATGACAGTCGGAAAAGCAAAGTCCTTGCAAAATTGGACGAGCTTTGGAAGGCTTGAAAGGTTAGACTAAGGCAACAATACATCTATCAAGAGAATCCCTTGACTCCTATGGAAAAAGGAGAACCGATTATCGAGCAGCAGTGGCAGAACTTTGTTGCCTACACGCACAGCGATGAGTTTCAGGTATATTCTGATATCTCTGATTTAATTTTGTAATTCCAATTGTACCATGACAAATTATCGATATATTGACTATTATATATCTTGATTTCTTATTTGAGGCGCTACGTCACCGTAATAAACAAAATGCAGACAAAATGGTGCACCACCATACGACTGGTTCGGGTGGTATTAAAAGCGCAAGGAAAAGTTGGAAAGCCAAAGATGTTATCAGAATTGGAGATGGTATTTATTTTTAATGTTTCTACATTAATATTTCTATTTTGTTAATGTGTTAGGAGATGACTAATTAATATTTCTATATTGTTAATGTGTTAGGAGATAACTCGGAGGTGATTAACCCCTCCATCGGTGATAGAAGTTTGGCATTTCTCCGATCTCATGCCAGACGAGTAAAGGACGGTGAGTATGTCATCGTAAATGAGGCGACGAGAGAGGTCGCTAAGCGAGCGGTATTATGTTTTTCTTCACACTTTTCTCAATTTATAAACTCATTGTTCTATAATATTCTTACATTGTTTTAATTAATCTTAGGTAGCAAAATCGACAGAAGCCTCTCAAGGGGCATTCCGAGAGCATCGGCATCACGATGTACTTACTGTCGCTCTCGGGACCCAGGAGCATGGAGGTAGGGTGCGGGGCTACCCTAATACGGTGGGGCTCAAGGATGTGTACGAAAAGGGGCCGAGGAGGAGTCCTACGCATGAGAGGTGCATATCTCGGGATGAGTATGAACAACTGCAGTCCCAATTTCTGAGTTTGCAGGAGTACATGCTCAGATCAAGTAACATGAGTGCGATGCTGCACTTTGGTTACCAACATGCCAATATGACTCCTCGCCGACACAGGGTAGCTATTCTCGTTGGAGAGCCGAGGACATCGAGGTTACCGTTTTTCACTCCTTATATCTATTACTTATACAATCTATAATAGATCTTTTATCTGTTATTGTTTGTGTTGAATTAGTAGTATTTTATTAATTATTGTAAGTTTGCTTTTAGGTCACCACACCGTGCAACCTGTATGATCCGGCAGATGAAGGTAGG
>CAXKVX010004752.1:10000-12500 GCA_964058865.1 Eleocharis quinqueflora
AAAACATCGCTGCATGGATGAAAAACATCGCTGCATGGATGAAAATCATGTTTACATGGATGAACGGATGAAAATCATGGATGAGTGGATGTAAATCATTGATGAGTGGCCGAAAATCATCCATGAAACGATGAAAAACGTGTTTTCATGGATGTTTTGGAGCTTGGGGATTTCATGGGGGTGGTAACCCTGCAGGTGGCTAAAGGGTAAAAATTTATATTTCCTATTGGGGGGGGCTAAATTTCGGAGGGGGGCGGGTGTTGGGGCACGCATGCAGGGGTGTTGGGGCACGCATGCAGGGGTGTTGGGGCACGCATGCAGGGGTGTTGGGGCACGCATGCAGCGGTGTTGGGGCACGCATGCAGCGGTGTTGGGGCACGCATGCAGCGTTGTTGGCGCACGCATGCAGCGGTGTTGGGGCACGCATGCAGCGGTGGGGGCATGCATGCAACGGTGTTGGGGCACGCATGCAGCGGTGTTGGCATGCCGCAAACGATGTAAAGCATGGTTGGATGGCTGCTTTACATGGAGGAATGGGTGCAAAACATGGATGAATGGGTGAAAAACATGGTTGCCTGGCTGAATGGCTGCCTTACATGGGTGCATGGATGAAAAACATGGCTGCATGGATGAAAAACATGGTTTCATGGCCGAATGCATGAAAATCATGGATGGCTGCCTGCCTTACATGGGTGAATGGATGAAAAACATTGATGCATGGATGCTTTACATCGGTGAATGGATGAAAAACATTGCTGCATGGATGAAAACATCGCTGCATGGATGAAAATCATGTTTACATGGATGAACGGATGAAAATCATGGATGAGTGGATGTAAATCATTGATGAGTGGCCGAAAATCATCCATGAAACGATGAAAAACGTGTTTTCATGGATGTTTTGGAGCTTGGGGATTTCATGGGGGTGGTAACCCTGCAGGTGGCTATAGGGTAAAAATTTATATTTCCTATTGGGGGGGGCTAAATTTCGGAGGGGGGCGGGTGTTGGGGCACGCATGCAGGGGTGTTGGGGCACGCATGCAGCAGTGTTGGGGCACGCATGCAGCGGTGTTGGGGCACGCATGCAGCGTTGTTGGCGCACGCATGCAGCGGTGTTGGGGCACGCATGCAGCGGTGTTGGGGCACGCATGCAGCGGTGGGGGCATGCATGCAGCGGTGTTGGGGCACGCATGCAGCGGTGTTGGCATGCCGCAAACGATGTAAAGCATGGTTGGATGGCTGCTTTACATGGAGGAATGGGTGCAAAACATGGATGAATGGGTGAAAAACATGGTTGCCTGGCTGAATGGCTGCCTTACATGGGTGCATGGATGAAAAACATGGCTGCATGGATGAAAAACATGGTTTCATGGCCGAATGCATGAAAATCATGGATGGCTGCCTGCCTTACATGGGTGAATGGATGAAAAACATTGATGCATGGATGCTTTACATCGGTGAATGGATGAAAAACATTGCTGCATGGATGAAAACATCGCTGCATGGATGAAAATCATGTTTACATGGATGAACGGATGAAAATCATGGATGAGTGGATGTAAATCATTGATGAGTGGCCGAAAATCATCCATGAAACGATGAAAAACGTGTTTTCATGGATGTTTTGGAGCTTGGGGATTTCATGGGGGTGGTAACCCTGCAGGTGGCTATAGGGTAAAAATTTATATTTCCTATTGGGGGGGGCTAAATTTCGGAGGGGGGCGGGTGTTGGGGCACGCATGCAGGGGTGTTGGGGCACGCATGCAGCGGTGTTGGGGCACGCATGCAGCGGTGTTGGGGCACGCATGCAGCGTTGTTGGCGCACGCATGCAGCGGTGTTGGGGCACGCATGCAGCGGTGTTGGGGCACGCATGCAGCGGTGGGGGCATGCATGCAGCGGTGTTGGGGCACGCATGCAGCGGTGTTGGCATGCCGCAAACGATGTAAAGCATGGTTGGATGGCTGCTTTACATGGAGGAATGGGTGCAAAACATGGATGAATGGGTGAAAAACATGGTTGCCTGGCTGAATGGCTGCCTTACATGGGTGCATGGATGAAAAACATGGCTGCATGGATGAAAAACATGGTTTCATGGCCGAATGCATGAAAATCATGGATGGCTGCCTGCCTTATATGGGTGAATGGATGAAAAACATTGATGCATGGATGCATGGATGCTTTACATCGGTGAATGGATGAAAAACATTGCTGCATGGATGAAAACATTGCTGCATGGATGAAAATCATGTTTACATGGATGAACGGATGAAAATCATGGATGAGTGGATGTAAATCATTGATGAGTGGCCGAAAATCATCCATGAAACGATGAAAAACGTGTTTTCATGGATGTTTTGGAGCTTGGGGATTTCATGGGGGTGGTAACCCTGCAGGTGGCTATAGGGTAAAAATTTATATTTCCTATTGGGGGGGGCTAAATTTCGGAGGGGGGCGGGTGTTGGGGCACGCATGCAGCGGTGTTGCAGCGGTGTTGGGGCA
>CAXKVX010004753.1:0-21605 GCA_964058865.1 Eleocharis quinqueflora
ATTGCTATGATTTTTATATAATTATATTTTAATTTGATTGCAAATACAAATAAACAAATAGTAATGATATATTGGTAATTATCTTGACTAAATTGAACATACAATTTAATTAATAGAAATTGAATTAGAGATGGAGACAACGCAATTTGAGATCTGAAAACACATTGTGTAAACAAATAGTCATGATATATTGGTAATTAACGAAAACACAAGATAACGTAGTAATATGTGAGGTATAAAAAAAGAGACTCGTAAAAAAAATATGATCAATTAAGCAGCAACCGACGTACCTATTGTAAGCTTTCTTGGCGAGAGTTGTCTTCCCAAGTCCGCCAGGCCCCACGATGGAGACGACACAGCGCCTCGGAGTAGTTTCGTTGAGCAACTCTGTGACAATGTTGTCTCTGTCTTCGTCGAACCCCACGACATCCGAATCTTCAATGTCAGGCAACACAGGCGGTCTCACAGGCAACTTCTTTACCGCTCCACTGCCCTCCCCCAAGCTGTTGATCCCGTATCTATCTTTCTGCTCACTAATCTCTTTGAGCCTTGTCAGGATCTGGTTCATCTCATCTCCTAGCTTGTGTATAACTGGGAACTTCTTGGCTTTCCCGAACCACCTCTTCACGGCCTCCCTCTTGCCGGACTTTTTCTTAGGAACCTCACAGAGAAAGGTATCGATCACATCTTCTATCCAGTAAGCAACCTCCCTCACCTCTCCGACCCATTGTTTCTGTGTCTCGTCTTCGATTTGCTTCCTGTCAGCGTCCTTGAGGAACGCCCGAATCCAATCGAGCTCTCGCCTCACCTTTTCAACTTGCTCCTCTACTCCCCATAGATGCAGGACCTCCTTCACTAAAGGATCCGTGACCTTTTGTATAACCAAGTTCACTATGGTCTCGGCCATCCGGTATGTAGAATACGAAGGTTTGGAGCTGGAATTAGTTTTGCTACATGCCTTGAGGCCTTGAGCGTAGTTCGATAGTTGAGCTCATCTCACAGCATATAAATTAAAGACGACTTCACCAACCGACAGGAGGAGATGATAAATTAATGCACCTATACATTCTTGTTCGTTCGTTTCTCAACTGCATGGGGACCTGTGGTATATCATGTGCACTTGAGACTAAAATTTTGTTTCCCAAGAACGGTAGATTATTATTGATCTTGGAGTAAGTTTAGGCATGTGATGAGCATTTTAATTATTAAATATAAATGTTTTGTTTTCCAAGAACGGTGGATTATTGTATTGATCTTGGAGTAAGTTTAGGCATGTGAGCATTTTAATTATTAAATATAAATGTCATTTTTACCCATTTAACTGTTAATTTCTTTATTTCATATGTACCCATCAACTCTCTTATATACTATACAACTCACCTTCATGATACCTTTGTTTACGCGCGATGGATCAATATATTGGGTTAATTTGAATCTAGAATATACGAGTTAAAACGAATTGGAGAGTTGACAAAAGGATGTGATTTATTGCGTAGAAAACAATAAATAAAATGTAGCTATATGCTGAGGCTATGCTGGTGCAAGTTCACTTCTGTCTGAACGGGTTATCTGAATTTCTCAATAAGATCGAAGTTATTCTCAAACAAGACTACTGCAAAATATATAATGTTGTTAATGTCCTATGATAGATGAATAAACAAAATTCATTAGCTTATCAAATAGGAATATATGTAAGGTTTATTTTTTCATTGACTGAACAAATAAGTGTACAAATAAAGACTATTTGTACTCATATTTTAAAAAATAAGTTAATTATAGGGAAAAAATAAATTACATATATATAAACTACTAAAGTAACTAGAAAGTAGAAACTTGAACTGATCATCTAATGTAATATTATTCAATTATTTATCAACTACTATTTAATTATTTCGATTCTCGTAGGAGAAGTGAATCGGTGGGTTAGTGGGTTACTAATTATTCTCTCTTATATTAATATTTAATATTGTACTTTCTGTAATAATTAAACTTTGTCATTTCGAACGGACCAGTGGATTGTCAATAATTCTATACATGATGACATGAATATTATTTTTGGTGTGTTTTTTTCATAATTTTAGTTGAAAAAACTAGATCATTGATTTGTGTTTCTTTTGTATCTTTAAGTTGGCACAGATTGCATATGTAGATTTTGATATATATATATATATATATAGTGAGGCTATGGTGTTCCGCAAAGCACGTGCTTTGCAATTGTGGATCATTGAATCTTCGAATATCATATTGACACGAATCACAAAGCGTGATTCAATGATTCACAATTACAAAGCACGTGCTTTGCGGAACACCATAGCCTCACTCTCTCTCTCTCTCTCTCTATATATATATATATATAATGCTTGTGTATGTTTGTTTTGATCAAAAGTTAATTGGTGCATTTATGTACAATATGATTGTCATTTAAAAATAATTATTATACTAAAAAAATAAATTTTGTTCATTATATGTTTGTTAATATTTTACTCGTTTGATTTTTCATATTCGAAATCAAATCTAGTTATTGATAATTACAAAATACAATAGTTAACATAACTTCTATGCTAATTTGTTTCTATATATATTAGAAAATGCTTTAGAAAAATGTATTGTTACCCAAATAAAAAGGATGATATCTTTACATGATGCGAAAGTATACAAATTTAAGTTACTAGTACTTCTCAGGAGAAAAATCTATTTATTGTATAAATAATTAATATGGAATAACATTTGAATGAAAATACTAACAAAGAAAATAAAAATTTAAATACAGAATGTAAAGTTGATAAAACTTCAACTAATAATTGTACAAATTACGTGATCAAATGCCAATTATTTAGTGAAATATATTAGCATGATTGGTCTTTGTTTCAATAATAAATAAATTATAACTAAAAAGAAAGATGGAGAGAGTATTAAAAATAGAAAAATACAGAATTGGCAATGTGCTTTTCTAAAGCACGGAATTGCGAACTCTGATCTTTAGAGTACCAACGACACTTTTTTAAATATCGAAGTTGGCAACTTAATTTGTGCTTTAGACTTAAAAAAATCAGGAGTATTTGTGTATTGACCGTACAATGAGAAAAATAAGGTGGAGCAAGAAGTTTTGTCTTAGTTAATCAATGGATTTAGATATATTTGTATTTTATTTTTGAGGTTGCACTATAGACAAAAATTTAAAGAGTGAGTTGTCCTAAATTCTTGTAAAAGCCATATAACGGAACATTTGGTTTCTAAATGTGTATATATTAATTTCGAGAGTAGAACTAATCTTAAGAAGTCAAGCATACTTTCCTGCTTGTTAGGTAAAACCACGACAAAATTGGCACCACATTTTCATTTTCATGTGCACACCATGGAACCCAATTACCCATGCACATGCATCCCCTACCTTTCTACAGATGACTTATCTATTTTTTTCACAATGATGCAAAAACGGGGCGAAGGAGAAATTATTTTTTTTGATGCTGATCCAGTGCTCCAGCACTGTCTCCAGTTTCTTTCGCTAAAACTGATGCATTGGTCTCACGCAGACTCCGCGTTTTTTACTTTAGCTAGAGCAAGTTGGGGGCACTATATCTTAATTCTTGTTTTTTACCTCTTCGGAAGAATATGAATTAAAGATAGTTTAACCAAGACACCTATATTTTGGTTGACTTTCATTCCTAGTAAATTAGCTTAACTATTTTGGCAATTATAAAAAGAAATTAAAGTTCTTAATCGGATATATATTAAGGTTATTTTTTACACTATATGCATTTGACTAGTGTAAAAAGTATTGAGATTGAATTCAATTCCTATTGTTTAAGGATTAATTGAACATTTGGAGCAGCTACATCTTTAACCATTTTTGTTGAAACATCCACCACTATTAATGAGTAGTAGTATAAAATCAACCTATAAGATAAACAATGTTTTCTTAACAAATTTTGTTATTCTTTTATTTTCTTTTAATTGAAAAAAATATATTGTTGGTTAATTAGTTTGTTGTTAGTGAATATTAACCCACTAATTGCTACTGATTTATTTCTAGCTGCTTACCTTCTTGATTTATCTAATGCATTTATTATATATCTACACATCTTATGGGTTGCTCCCTTTTTAACCCTGACATTTATTAAAAAAATACACGGAGAAATTAGATTCGTCAGATATGGTTCAGATGCATGTTATGTGCCACACTAATCAAGATTGGATCTGAACATAATCCAATCTTAACACAATATAAATAAATATATAAGCCTGACAAGCAATCACCGACCATCATATGGAAACTTTAATACTTTATCACAATGTTTTTTTTGTATTTCCAAATTTCGAGGAAGAATTACATATTACAATTTTTTGTGCTGTGTGCTGAATGCTTTGACCGTACATAATTTTTGGAAACTATTTGCTTGGCTTGCTAAAATAATAGTATATTTTTTACCAATTATTATTTCCTAAAATTAAAAATAAATTAATTAATGGTGCGTGCTATAAAAATTATACGATCTAATTCTTTTAATGCACTTATTTATAAAGAATAATGTTTCGTAGATACCACATTTGATATCGATTATCGATACCGATGTTATTATGATCATTTAGTTAAGTTACTATACACATTATTTGAGTTATTATGCGTGTTATTTTATGTTTTTGTACTCTAAAAATTATTATGCATGTTAACAAAATAACATGCATAGTAACTCAAATAGCATTCTCATAACTATTTGAGTAAAAAAAATAACATGTATAACTTTTTCAGTATAAAAAATAACATGTATAATCTCAAATAATATACATAATAACTCAACTAAATGTGCATAATAACATTGATATCGATAGTCGGTACAAATATTAATATTTAAATATCAGTTCCCATTTATAAAAAAAATGTGCGCAAGGAAGACGCTGGTGCTTCTAAAATGGAATAAAATTAATTTCTGTAAAGAAATTTGCAAGATTTTCGATTAATTTTTAATTAACAGGTGTTCTAAAGCTGTTGATGGAAGATTTCTGGTAAGATTAATGGTGAATGGTGAATGTTATAGTCAATGATGATTGATGTAATATTATTTTCTATGTGTAACCGACATAACACCACATTCATATTTTAATTAAAATATAAATAAATTGAAAAGTGACTTGTTATTGTTTATATATATTAGTGTATCATGGATGCCCATGTTATATAAATAAGAAGATATAACTACGTTCATAGTTGAGTACAGGAAATTTGTGAATTCTATTTTAATTTATAATTATTTTAGAACACTATGTCAAAATATCTGATTAGCATTTTACAGAAAATGGTAAGAAAATTATTTTTTAATTACGTAAGAAAATAGTAAGAAAATTTAGTGAGCTATTTATTTATTCTTTCCACAAAATGAAAGTCAAACTTATATATTTGAAGAACGCCACTTGCATTATTTTATGAGAGCTTATACGTAGATATCATATTTCATATCAACTATTGATATCGATTCTATCCGGCACTTTTATTCACGAAACGTTAAACGAAATGATTTCTATTTTTTATAAAAATGAAACGTTAAATGAAATAAAATTCGTTTTGTTCCAAGGTAAGTTTCGTGGAATTCGATGTTTCGTGCGAACGAAATATTAAACGAAAAACGGCGGAACATAAATGAAACAGTGGAATTTCGCACGTTTTGACACCCATAGTTGCGAATATATGTAACTAGTGTGTCTTTTACAGCCGATCGAGCAAAATCACAACTGGTACATAGACACAACAAATATGATAATAATAAATGAAATTCACTTTAACTACTTCAAATAATTCGAATGGTTTAACTTCTTCAAATAATTCGAATGGTTCACGTAATCTCAGAATTCACGTGCATAAAATCTCGGATTTATCTGAAGTAGTTGAAGTACAAGATATTAAAAAAATAATTGGACTAAAGTAATTCAGGCTATGATACTAATTCAAAGGGTCTAAGTTGTTTGGAAATTTGCACCGAGTTAGAAGATCAGGGGCATGCTAATTGTAACTCAGTTATATATGCATATCAAAGAACAAATTTAGGTGTCAGAAAGCAACAAAATATAGACTATTGATATGAGTAGTGCTATAAAAAAAGTTCATTATTATTTTTTTTTAACGTCTCATGTTGTATCAGAAATTTACACAGAACTTTTAAATCAACTAATGAAATTCATGTATGAAAATGCCCCATTCCTTATTTAAGAGAAGAAAAAAAGAAAAACTCAGAATATAAGCTGAGTTTTATTTGGACAACGCACTTTTATGTTTCAATTTTATATTTTGTGCTTGACAAGTTGTTTCAAGCAGAATAACACTTTTATTCTCTTCTGTGTTAAAGATTGCGCTGCTAAACAAGAATTAATCCACATTAATCAGGATATAATCAGAGTAATTAAGAAATGGTATAAATTAACTAAATGAATAAAACAAACGAGTATCGTCAAACCAGTAAGAATGAAAATGAAATGTGCAAAAAAAAAACAAATTTGCGAGGTTCAGAGCTCCTGGTCAGACACAACTGATGAGAAATGAGAAAAAAAGAATAACGCATTGATTCAGTATGACATGGTCTTGCTGTGGGTGTACACATCAAGAAGCTTTTTTGTTGGTATTATTCAAATTTCTTTTTATGCATGAATTTCAACGGTACAATTGGAAAAATAATTTGTGCCTCTTGTGATAATGTGGTCATTGAAATACTGCCTTAATATACAAATTCATAAATGTGTTGTTGTTTGCGCACAAAGTATTTCCAGAAATTCTAATAAAGTTTTAAATGTATTTCAATAATTCAATTTAATTAATTGATTTGACATAACAAATTAAATTTTTTTCCTCTATGCCTACTTGTAAGGGAAATTTATCATACATATGACAATATTAAGAGAGCATCAATAAAAGAAATACAATAAAGCATTGTTTGATACATAAATCTTGCCTTAAGAGGCTTATTATTGTTTAACACACATCACTACCCAGAAAGGGAAAAAAAACTAGTAACTTGCACACGCACAGAGAACTCAGGGTTACTTGAGTTCGACAATTTAATTCTTGATTTAACCAAATAGGAAAGAAACTTGAACATTGAAAATCATAAAAAAAGAGACCAAATCTGAACTCGTACAAAAGGTAAGTAATGTGAAATAACAAAAACGTAAACTAGTCACTTAGCCAGAGTTCTCTCGAAGGCTCCAAAAATTAAAGGAAGGCACGCGTTTGCATGTGTTGCGGATCTCCCTTGCCTTGGCAACACCGGATTCGCCTTCAAGACCGCGCCAACTTAAATGTCGGAGGGCGTTAAGGTGTTGTAGCCCGTGAGATCCCTGAAGCATAGGACAATTATATATATACAGATTTTTGAGCATTGGCATGGCACCCTCTTCTATCTCCAATTCCTCCAACTCTTTGATTTCATATAGTTCCAACTCTTGTAAAAGTGGGAAGCCTCCAGTTGAACACCTCATTGTTTGATTTGAATATGCATTATCCAATTGGAGGTGCTTGAGTCCAGGCAGCTTCTCTAATACTAACAATTGATCTTGTAGTAGTTCACACCTCACGAATGTAAGCACAGTGATGTGGGCGGGGAACATTGCGGTCTCAAAGGCCATTTGCCTACCATGGGAGAAGAACCTACCATGGTATGAAAGTGCTGTTAAATGCTCATAAAAAGGAAATTCCCTCATATCAACAATTTCTATTGGGATCTCTCTTCCTTTAATTCCAAGAAGTTCAAGTTTTTTTCAGTGTACATAGGAAGGCAACAAATGACTCCGAAGGAAATCCTTCAGATATTTCGATCACTAATGCACGCAAATTCGGCATATTTGGTAAAGTTGTGGGCTTCCATGTTTCTCTTGTTTTGATACACAAGAGACGTTGTAGATTTCTTAGGTCGGTTGAAGGCGGTGGTCCCAATAAAAATGTCTTAGAATAAGGTAGGGTAACATGCCTCAATGTTTTGATGTGCCAAATACAATCCGGTATAAAAACGAAATCACGAAGCCGCCATAGAACGAGTGTTTGCAGAAACTTCATGTTGCATATTAATTTTTCAAAATACTCTTGATTCACGACCGACTCATCATTGAGATGAAGATACCTTAATTGAGACAATCCATCAATACTCTCAATCTCACTTTCCTCGAGGTGCAACACCTTTAGAAGCCTATGCCTGGAGCAATCTGGCACTACTGAATTGAAGCAAAAGATAGTGCGAAGGTTAGGGCTTTCATATTGCATCAATGCATTGCCATCTGAATTATGAACTGCCACACGACGCGCTCTGCCACAACACTGTTCCACATCTTTATTTGAACATACCATCAGAAAGTTGTCTTCTTTGGCCTTTTGAATTGCAACATCACGCAGGAGATCATGTATACGACAATATAAAATGGAATTATCGCCCAACAATCTGTCTAAGACTTGAACCATGCTCCTGCCAAATTTTGGAAAAAATATTTTCGACTTTTTGAATGAGCTAAATCATTAGAAAAGCAAGTACTCTAATTTATAATTTATTGGAAAGTTGAAATATGTGTCATAACAAGACCGATTATTAAGATGAAAAAGAGTAGATTATTAAAGTACCAATTTTACATGGGTGTCATTATATTGCTATATTGCTATGTTGCACGAGTGCGGATATGGGTATCGTATCCTATATGATACGAGTGTCGCGATACAATAATTTTAAAATCTCAGAGATACGAATGAGGTTATATATATATTAAACTTTAATTAAAAATAATATAATATATCATAATAATATTTTTAATACAGCTGAATATTTATTCTTTAATATCAATGAGTTGTTCTTCTTTAATACCACTTGACAAAGTATATATATTAATAAATAATAATATGGACACAAGCACTTTGTAGTACAATTAGTGAGAGGTTGGGAACAAAGTGCATTTGGGGGAAATGATACCCCTTCAATTTCCGATAGAAGAAATAATTTTCCCCCTATAAATATTAGATCTTCTGTGACCAAAATAAATTGGATAGTCGCATCCAAACTGCACCCAGTCGCATCTTGACTGAATTGGCTAGTTTGACCTATTAAAATAATTAAAAGGTTGCCACGTGGCGCACCGACGCTGCATCGGATCTGCACCGGCACCCGATTCATACCTGATACACTTTCGACTGTATATCTGCAACTCTGGGATAACACATCTCTATTGTGTTTCTTAATATTAGGGATGTCACATATGTAACTCGATTTTTTATAAATACACGAGAAATTCAATGTGGCACATGTTTGAATTTGTCTCATCTTACTTTTTGAATATATGTACATAATTTATTAAAGTATTTATCAGGAGTCCTACGTATATCAAAAATGCTCTCAAAGATGACAAGTGTTCAAGCACAAGTTCGCTAAAAAAAAGAAGAAAGCTCACTACATTTCAACAAAAAAAGTTATATATACAGATGCACTTAATAAATTAGTGTGTTGCGTCACTCAAGGGCAATGATAATTTCTTTCTTTCATTTGTAATGGTCAAATAATTTTAACGGTTTAAAATACAGTTTTTTTCTCTATAAATTAGATTTGATCATTTGTCATCTTGCAATACTATGTAGAAGAAAAAGAAAGAAAAACGAATTTTCACAATTGAATTGCTATAACGCCTCCTGAGCCTTCTTCTGCATGCATTTATTCCATGTTCGTACCATAACGCTTTTGCAAATTGTAATTATGATCGAACTTTGAATGAGTTTTATTTTATCAACTTAATTTGTTGTAACTAAATTGACAATGTTTCTACAATAGGAAGAAGATACAATTTACAAAAATAACATAAGGATAATTCAGTGTTAATAAATAAATGAGCAAAAAATAATTAATTTAATTATATTTATGTTAAAAATAGAATTACATACATGAAAAGTATTTAAAAAATTTACTTCAGATAGGAGTTCCCAGAAAATAGAGATCAACGTAGAAAAATTATGACCTAGGAATTAGGGTTTAAGAATAGTATTAATATAGACTTTTATTTGCATATGTTTACTCTTATGATTTTGTTTTACTAGTGTTTTTATTATTACTATGAGCAAGGCTATTGTATTTGTAAGCACGTATATTGTAATTTTATACCGTTGAATTTTGAATCATATGCAATAAAAATAATTTTATCAAGAAATTCAACGGTCCACAATTGCAAAACACATGATTTGCAAAGTACAATAGCATTGCTCTATTACAAAAGCTGCTAACAATCAACAACAATATATATATATATAATTCTATATTTGTTGTGCTGCTATGCTTTGCAAAGCGCGGCAAAATGTGCGCTTTGTGATTGTGAAATCATTGGATCTTTGATCATCATGTTGGCACAAATCACAAAATGCGATCCAATGGTCCAGAATCACAAAGCGCGCGTTTTGCCGCGCTTTGCAAAGCATAATAGCATAATTATAAATATATATATATATAGAGTTGTGCTAAAATACTTTATAAAGCACCAATATGTATATACTTTAGTCTCGTATCTCGATATATAATGTGCAAACAACCGATCAAGACCGTTGAAAATGTTCTCCATACTAACAAAAATTTTGAGACAGAATTTTACATTTTTTGAATTTTTTTTACTATTTTATCTGATGGGTGCAAAGTTGGTTAAATTGAAGGTCTGTAAATCGTTGGATTATTGAATTTTCTACCTACCAGATAAAATAGTAAAAAAAATCCAAAAAATGTAAAATTTGGTCTCAAAATTTTTGTTATTATGGAGAACATTTTCAACGGTCTTGATCGGTTGTTTGCACATTATATCTTGATATACAAGCCTAAAGTATATGCATGTTGGTGCTTTATAAAGTATTTTAGCACAACTATATATATATATATATATATAATATGCTCGTTGATGTCATCAAGCATCAACCAATTTCTTTCTGTTGTTCCTTTTTTTAATATCAAGATTAAAAACCCTTTTGAAGCTTTTAGTATCATGTTTTTTTTTATTGAAAACCCGTAGGTATTAGTATCATGTTAGAATATAAAGCAATTCAAGATATTTTTCTTTTAAAGTTGTCCTCTCTAAACTCAAGATCGATGAACGAAATTCTCTTTGTATATTTGTTGTTTGTGAATTGTTATGTTTCTCTTTGTATTTTGTAATAAAATTTGCTCATAATAAATTTGTACTACGTATGAATATTTTGGTAGGATTTTTTTTTACAATAATGTGTTTTGTTCATTACAAAATGTCATTCATGAGCTGTGTTGAGAAAATGACATGTTTTTTCTACTTGTAAATACAAGGCAAGAAATACGTTAAACAGACCTAATAAGGCAAGAAATAGACACAAGTAATGTTAATGATAATATAAATAGAAGGATCGTGTTTTGTAAAGATATAATAAACATATGTGTTATTTGGGTAACTGTAATGTATAGCTAGTATACCGCTTACAGTTTAAGAAATAAAATATTTTATCTCATTACCAACATAACATAGATCCTCGACATAGGTCACACCAACTGACGGGAAGCAAGAATAATATTTTAATATATTTTCTATGTACAAGATTTCATATTACATGAAATAAATGTACATAATGGAATTATTAAAATATAATGTCACATGGTGTGACTTTCTAGCAGGAAAAAGAATTTATTGAAAAGTGTATATTATGATTATAAAATAAGTTTCATTATTATATTAGTAGAAAATTATTATTATGAGATATAAATTTATTTAAAACCCAAAGCCCAATATAATTTATTTAATAAATAAAGAGATAGAGAAGATATTCATAATTATGGCCACAAATTCGGGTCAAATTTTAAGGCTCCGTTAAACAGGAATTTGAAAGGTCAATGGTGAAGATTTGAGGTCGTTTGGAGTTCTCCAGAGAAAGTTATGACAGTTTTAGTGCTGAAAGGTCAGCAGTTAATGTGCCGGTTTAAATTTTATTAATGTCTTAATTTCTAAAGGAATTTGAAGAATCTTGATATGATGTTTAGAGCCTATAAAGTATCATATCTAGCCAGAGATTATAAGGTTACTACTTTAACTAAGTTTTTCTCTTCCTCTAAAGATTTGCTAAATATTTATCGATTAAGCAATTGATTCCGTAACGGACGATATAGCTAGGAGCGGACAAAGAGGACGCTAGCACGAACTCGACACCTCTTGTTTTGGATTCAAGGTGAACCAAAGAGGAATAGAGCTACGTTGAAGACCATAGGTATGGTATCACAATCTCTCTTGTAGGAACATATATTATTGTGATTAGTGATGCAAACAAATGAAGTAAAATTAGCGATAATGAAACGATCCTAGATGTTATCGAATAAAAAAAAAATTAATTTTTACCCGATTCACATCATGAAATCCTACAGAAACATTGTGCAGTTTCTTTAAAGATAACGGTTTGTGTTTTCCTTTAAATGATTAAAGAATTATTTTCAAACTATGGTGCAAATAAGTTTGAATTGTTACAGAGAGTTATAAATCATTTTAATGGGATTTAAATGATTTAGAGAAGCACAATTACTTAAGAAATGGAAAATAATTAAAGGGTACAAAATAGTGCATCGGTTTGCATTTTTCTCAATTGTTTTGCAGGGAACCGGGTTTGTATGTCTCATTTCAATGCCTTGTGTGATGTAAATTTTTTGTGCTATGATTGTTTGTAAGCAAGTTTAATATGTGTTTATTAATTAGGCACAAAGACAATTTAAGTATTGGATGCCTTTTTATTTATTTACATCATATGCATTTGTGAGAATGAGAGGAGTTTCTAATACTTGCATTTAGCAAATTTTTTTTGAAATGATTCATAAATAAAATTTGGAATTGTATTTTTATGCAAATTATCATCTGGTGGTGCAAGAAGACAAGACAATGGATGAAGAAATGAAGCAAAGACATGCAAACTCGCAAATGCTTGTGATTGTGTTATGTTTTATGCTTTATGAATTTATGTGATTGATATGTGAGGATAGGTGTGGGTGTATGAATACAAGACCTACCAAACTATAGTCACATTTGAATGTCCAATGAAAAAATAATATTTTTTCCTTCTCATTTTATCCACTTTAAGCTAAGGATTAAAATATGCATGAGCGTAATTCTTAATCTTTAGAAATTATGGAATATGTTTGGATATATTATCAGGTCATTGATAAATGGATCATATGTGAGGCATTTGGTACATTTATTTTATGGAGATAGTACGACCAAACATATTGACCAAATAAGATGAGTTTGCTTAAAGGAAAGTTAAGATCTAGGCTTGAAGTCTCGAGAAAATCGTTTAGTTAGAAAAGTTTTCTTAATAACAACAAGAGTCACAAAGTTTAGAAATAAAATGCAAATGATTGCAAAAGAATTTCTAAAGGTTATGATTAGTAAAGATTACTTACCTTGGGTTTATAAATCAAATAATATCGACTTATTTATGATAGGATCTTGAATATACCGTATGATGAACACTTTAAAATATTGTATGTGTTTTATTACATAAACAAGTTTTACATAAATATTAACATGAAATCATTTAATTATTTTATTTTGGAATAGCAAACAATACACTTATCTGCTCGATACTTGAAAAAATGTCCATTTGAGAGTAGTGGTTCCAATTATCTTGATTGGGAACTATAACTCGAACTTATCATTAGGTCAGAGGATCTCGTAGATGTGCTGGAGCATTATGCACCAGTATTTGGTACAGAAGCCTCTGACTAGGATAAGGTCACGAATGAAAAGTATCCCATGGACGAACTGAGCGTTCAAGGTCTCATGTTGGCAAGTATAGCGATTGAACTTACTTGAAAGTTCATAAACAATACTCCAAAAGAGATAATGGAACGTCTCTCCAAAATATTTTCTGGAGAATGCATGTAAAGAGTGTTCTAAGATCAATATGGTCTTTACGAGGTGCAACATAGTAGAAGGATCTTCTGCCAACCAACATATGTTGAAAATGTTGGGTTACCTCGAGAAATTGGAGAAACTCAATGCTCCAATGTACGCTGACTCGGCTGATGATATAACTCTTGGTTCATTGCCTACATCTTACAGAGATGTAATCATGCATCTTCTCCTGCATGAGAAAGTAATGAACTTGGATGAGATCCATCAGACATTAGAGCAGGCAGAGGATGATATGAACAGAAAAAAGGGAGAGAAGAATGTTCTTGCGATCTTCTAAAATAGCAAGATACCCAAAAAGAACAAAGAGAATGGAGGAGCTTAAGCGAGCACTTCCGAAGGCAAAAAAAGTATATCTATGTTATTGGAAATTAATTTAACCATATATATTCATGATTGGGTAATTGATACTAGATCATGTGCTTATATTTGTGCAATATGCAAGCACTAGTGCATAAAAGACATCTCGAGAAAGGAGAAGTCATTTTGAAGGTGGACAATGGTATTAGCATCTCAGTGATGGCCATTGGCTCAATTCCCTTCATTTAGCTAGTGATTTATTAATTAATTTGAATAATATTTATTATGTTCCATCTATATGTAAAAACATATTATATCTGTGTCATGTTTGGACAAGGATGGGTATGTGTTTACAATTACAAACTCATGTATGAGTATCTTGAAAGATGAAATTTTCTACGCAAATGCTAATGTCAAGGATGGCTTATATTTGCTTGAAGTGAATAATAAACATATTTTAAATAGAGCATGGCTAAAATAATATGCATAGTACACCACATAACGTACTATGCGCCCATTTGTATTTAATTTGGCCATTAAATTGATATTTAAGTTGCTCAATAAATTCTTCATATCAAAATCTTGTAGGAAATAAAATTTCGTGATTTTTAGAGCTTTCTTGCTATTTTTTAAATATTTTTTAAAAACAGCCCAGAAATGGCACTTTTGTAGTATTAAATCTGGACTGTTTTTAAAAAATATTTAAAAAATAGCCAGAAAGCTCTAAAAATCACGAAATTTGATTTCCTACAATATTTTCATATGAAGAATTTATTGAGAAACTTAAATCTCAATTTAATGACTTATATCTATATGCATAGTACAAAATGGGGTGTACTATGCATATTATTTTAGCCATGCTCTTTTAAATATCATAACAAAATACTCAAAGTATCTCATGGAAATAATATTCTCTTATGGCACTACCGTCTAGGTCATATAAGCAAGAAATGCATTAAGAAATTACAAGAGAGTAATCTCCTCGATTGCGTTGCAATAGAGACATGTGAACCTTGCTTAGTTGGTAAAATAACCAATAAACCTTTCAAGAAGAAAGGTACAAAGACAAAAGGCTTATTAAAAATAATACAATCAGATGTATGTGATCCAATGAGAACAAGTGCACGAGATGGTTTTAGATACTTCATTACGTTCACCGATGACTATAATCGTTATGACTATTTTTATCTAACGAAGAACAAAAGTGAATCTTTTGACATGTTCAAAGAATTCAAGAATGAAGTAGAAAATCAACTTGATAAGAGAACTAAAATTTTATGAACTGATCATGGATGAGAACACTTGAGTAATGAATTTGATGCATATCTCAAAAAGTGTGGTATCATATCATAATTGACTTCACTTGGAATACCTCAGTGAAATGGTGTGTCCGAGAGGAGAAATAGAACATTGCTTGATATGGTTCAAACAATGATGTGCCAAACAAAATTGCCTTTTCACTTTTGGAGACATGCATTACTAACCACAGCTTATACACAAAACATTGTTCCATCTAAATCCGTTGAGAAAACTCCTTATGATTTGTGGAAGGAAAGATTCCTGACTTATCTTTTCTCAAGATTTGGGGATGTGAGGCTTATGACAAATGATGGATGACAACCAAACTAGAATCCCAAGCGGCTAAATGCTTCTTTATAGGTTATCCGAAAGAAACAAAAGGATACTACTTTTGACACAAGTCAACTAATAGAATAATAGTTGAAAGAGGTGCAATTTTCTTAGAGAAAGAATTTCTCCAAAGAAACAAAAGTGGTGGAATTAGTGTAACACTTGAAGAATCTCAAGAAACACTAAAAGACCTCGATTACAACATGGATGTTGTCCATGCATATCGAAGTAGTCCAACCCTAGTTCCTATGGCTAGTGGGAGCAAAAGTGTACAGGTTCCTGAGCCTATTTAAGGAAGAGGTTCAAACATCACCATATAGTGTTCAATCGCATGTTGAACCAATTCCACAAGAGATTGTGCAAGAGATTCCAGAGTTTCATGATGAACAAGAAGAGCCAAGAGAACTTAGAAGGTCATCAAGATCTAGAAAGAAACCTGATTTCTATCTAGAACTTCATGAGATCTTAGTAATGGATATTGAAGATCCGACGACCTTCCAAGAAGCTGTGAATAGAGAAGACTCCAATTTATGGAATGGAACCATGAAATCTGAAATGCAGTCCATGTATGACAACAAAGTGTGGATCTTGGTAGACCTTTCTCAAGGAAAGAAAGTTGTTCAAAACAAATAGATTTTCAAAAGGAGGATGGACATGGATGGAAACATGACAACATACAAGGCAAGACTTATAGTGAAAGCATTTAGTCAAGTTCAAGGGATTGATTATGATGAAATTTTCTCGCCTGTTGCAATGTTTAAGTCTATTCGGATATTACTAGCCATTGCTGCATTTTACGATTATGAAATATGGCAAATGGATGTCAAAACAGCATACCTTAACGGGAATTTGGAAAGAGGATGTGTACATGGTACAATCTCCGGGTTTTGAAGATCCAAATAATGGCAGTAAAGTGTGCAAGCTTCAAAGGTCAATTTATGGATTGAAGCAAGCACCTAGGAGTTGGAACAAGCGCTTTGATGATGAGATCAAATGCCTTGGATTCATTGAGAGCAAGAAAGAGCCTTGTGTGTATAAGATAGTCAGTGGAGCCATGTACTTTTCTTGATCCTGTATGTCGATGACATACTATTGATAAGCAACTTTATTTCCTTGATGGAGCAAATAAAAACTTCATTGAAAGGTGTTTTTTTCAATGAAAGACTTGATAGAGGCCGAATATATCTTAGGAATTAAGATATGTAGAGATAGGTCTCGTAGACGCAATGACTTAAGTCAACTTACGTACATTGACAAAGTGTTGAAATGGTTCAACATGCATAATTCCAAGAAAGGAAATGTGCCAATGACTTAAGTTGTAACACTTGGCAAATTTTAATGTGCTACATCACATAAAGATATTGAAATCATGAAGGATGTACCATATAATTTGGTAAATGGTTCCATCGTCATTGAGCCCATGCAGGTCCTACTCATTGAACTATGATCAAGAATATCCTTAAGTATCATAACAGTACTAAGGATAAAGTTCTTGTGTATGGAGGAAAAAAGGAGCTCGTTGTAGAAGACTACATCGATGCAAGTTTTGTGATCGATTATGATGAAAAATGATTATAATCTGAATATGTATTCATTCTAGATGGAGGTGTTGTTAGTTTGAAAAGTTTCAAACAACAATGGCTGACTCAATAACCCATTCAAAAATGAAAGATAAAATATTCTGTCATTCGAGACTTCATAGAAGAGTATAGAATAAAATTGTTAAAGGTGAACACGAATAATAACACAGCAGATCTGTTAACAAAGCCTTTATCGCAAGCTAAGAGCGTAGTCCACTTTGACTCCATGAGTCAGAGAGAACATGGAGAGTGGATAGATTGAGTAGAAGGCACCCTAGTCTTAAGGTTAATACATAAGAATGTATAATATGTAACTTTAAGAACAAGTGGGAGATTGTTAGATTTGTGTTCTAAAAGTTATCTTTTGCTGATTACTTGTATGTTATATTTATCGTGTCTTTGATTCTAAGATTGAGACATGTATCGTTTTAAATTGAGGAATGTATAACGTTATTATTATTAAAAGCTACTTATGACAAGTAGTAATAAAAGTAAGTCCTTTATATATAACTTGTGCCGGAGAAGAGTATATGTCAAGATCATCATTGCCACTCATTAATAATGAGAAATTTTATTTTGTAGGCCCCTTGGTAAAGTATAATTACAAATGGATCCAATATAATTGAAGTGCAATTATAATTTTATAATTTACTTAATGGAGACCAAGAATAATTATAATACAAAGATGACACAGTCCTATTTTATATAATAATTATAATGTCATAAGGCAAGGAATAGACACAAGTAATGTTAATGATAATGTTACTAGAAGGATCGTGTTTTGTAAAGATTTACTAAACATCTGTGTTATTTGGATAACTGTAATGTATAGCTAGAATACCGCTTACAGTTTATGGAATAAAATGTTTTATCCCATTGCCAACATAACATAGATCCTCAACATAGGTCACGCCATCCGAACGAAAACAAGAATAAATATTTTAATATATAATTCTATGTACGAGATTATATATTGCATGAAACAAAGGTACATATTAGAATTATTAAAATATTATGTCACATGATGTGACTTCCTAGCGGGAAAATAAATTTATTGAAAAGTGTATATTATGATAATAAAATAAGTTTTCTTATTACATATGAGAATATTATAATGAGATATAAATTTATATAAAGCCCAAAGCCCAATGTAATATATTTAACAAATAAAGAGATAGAGAAGAGATCCATAATTATGGCCTCAAATTCGAGTCTGATTTTAATGCTCCTTCAAACAAGAAAGTGCTGGTGAAGATTTGAGGTCGTTTGGAGTTCTCCAGAGAAAGTTATTGCAGTTTTAGTGCTAAAAGGTCAGCTGTTAATGTGTTGGTTTAAATTTCATTAATGCCTTAATTTCTAAAAGAATTTGAAGAATCTTGATATGATGTTTAGAGCATATAAATATCATATCTAGTCAAAGATTATAAGGTTACTACTTTAACTAAGTTTTTCTCTTACTCTAAAGATTTGCTAAATATTTATCGATTAAGCAATCGATTTCATAACGGGCGATAAAGCTAGGAGCGAACGAATAGGACGCTAGCACGAACCGACGCTGTTCTTGTTTCGGATTCAAGGTGAATCGAAGAGGAATAGAGCTACGTTAAAGACCATAGGTATGGTATCACAATCTCTCTTGTAGAAATATATATGATTGTGATTAGTGATGCAAACAAATGAATTAAATTTAACAATAATGAAACGATCCTAGATTTTATAGGATAAATTTTTTAATTTTACCCGATTCACATCATGAGATACTACAGAAACAAAGATGCATATAAGAAATTTTGACTAGTTGTCATTCTCCTATAAATAAGGGTTTTTTTTATCTTCTACTATCATTTTAAATTTGAAAAATTCGGCTATCCACATTATTTTAATAATTGGAACCAAATATACATTCATATCCGAATCATTTTTACAAATATAGAATGAATACAAATATGAATCATTTATAAACGAATTGAAATAGCACACTTACAAATAATTTTTAGATATAGACTTGGATGAGAGTAACAATATTAATTCCATTTATACTCCTAAATAAAATATAGCATTAACCATTTTATTTTGTAATTATGTAAAATTTTATTGGATTTTTTGTTAGCTCGAGCAATTTAATTTCCTCGTCAAAGTCCATCTAATTTTTAGGATTTGTAATTGAGAGTCATGATTTGTTAATGGATAAGCAATCTGATTATATATGTAAGACAACTCGAATATAATTTGTTCGTGATCTTAAACATTATGATATAATAATATGTCATATAAATAATATAGATATTAGTATTAAAAATAATAATTTTATAAATAGTAAATTGACAACTGGAAATAAATATTATGTTATAGGTTGTTTAAAATATAACTCTATGTATTTGAAATAGTACAATAGATTGGCCTATTTTCAGTAACTTTGTCAGAATATCTCAATTGTGTATGAATTCAGTAACCTACATTGATAGTTGCTCAAGGGTCGCTTTTAATACCATGCTGATACTTAGCACTGTTGTCTGTAATCTATTTATCGAAAAAACACTATTTTTAATGAAGTGTTAAATTAAGAATAATACCTTTGCACAAGATCTTCTAAGAAACTTTGAGCCGTGTCTTCTAGTGTTCTGTTTTCCTCATGCGGTATAAATCCCTCTGCAATCCACATCCGAACTAGCATTTGTGCATCAATCTCTGAATCTTCAGGAAAGGCGGCAAAATACATGAAACATGACTTTAGTGCTAATGGTAAGTCATTGAAGCTAGTGCCTATAATCTCTATGCACACTTTTTGTACATCGACATGCCAATTCATTGTTTGCATCACCTTTCTCCAAGCTAAATATGTGCGTTGTTTTTTGGCTAGCAGACCACCTAAAGCCACCAATGCAAGAGGTAAGCCACCACATTTTTTGGCAAATTCTTTTGCAAGATCAAATAAATCACCGGAACATTTATTTTGAATGTCTGAAGTAAGAAGAGCTCTTTTTAATAGAAGCTCTAGACTTGATGTCTCGGTTAAAAATTTCAGCTTGTATGGTTCACGTTCCGGGTCAGCATCTTTGGCAACATCAGAGTTTCTAGTCGTCATGAGAATCCTACTTCCATTCTTTTCATTTGGAAGGGCTTGTTCAATAATCATCCATAGATCTCTAGTCCAAACATCATCGATGGTTAGGAGATACTTCTTTTCCTTTAGAGATTTATTTAGCTCCGTGAGAAAATAGTATTCATCTTTTGCTTGCTCACTCTCCTCGATTTTTCGGAGATTTTCTAAGATCTTTCTCAGAACACCAGTTAATTCAAATTGTTGAGATATTGCAATCCATATTCGAATGTCAAATTCTCTCTTAACCTTATCACTGTGGAAGAAAAATGAATGAAGATGTCAGTATGGTACATTTTTTTTGCAACATATCTAAATTTTCCTTCGAACAATTGACAATATTACTATTTCTAAATTTTCATAATATTACCAAATTCAAACAACATGGTTCTATGCATTTTGTTGGATATAAAAAGATAGCTTCCCATGAAATTAATGCAACTTGAACATACTCAAATAACATTAAAACTTTTGTAAGTTTTAAGAAAAATAATTGGAAACAAGGACTAAAATATAGTGACCAGGTCCTTAACTAATAAATAACGTATTCTTTGGCTATTTTTTTTCTTTCTTTTCTTCTATTACTTCCAAAATCAAAATAAAAAAGAGTACATGTAAAGAAAAATAGAAACACATGATCATCACACTTAATTTCTTTTTCGCTTCAGTCCCAATTCTTTTCTTGGTCTCATTTATGACCTAAATGGCATAGAAAACAAATTCTTCCATTCATTGTTGAAATCAAGTTAAGTGCATTGGTGATTTAAGAAATATTACACTACCTGAATTTTGGTTATTAGCGTGGAAAGAAAAATGATTGTTGCGTAGAAATAAGGATAGAAAAGACATTTATTTCGTGGAATAATCATGGAAATGGATCCATGAAACTACTCTCCTCACACAAAATATTTTTTCCATGGAACACCATGGAAATACTCTTTTCTGTGGAGCTAAGCATAGAAATAACTGTAAGGAAATAACTTTGCTTGTGGGGTTGCATGTTTTTATTTTCTTGGTTAACATGACATATTTTCATGGTATTTGGACTAAAATAATTCAAAATTACCAGAATAATGCTTCAAAAGTTA
>CAXKVX010004754.1:0-19888 GCA_964058865.1 Eleocharis quinqueflora
ATAACAAGAAGGCCGGCGCCATGAATGCTCTGGTTCGATCCTCAGCCATCATGTCCAATGGCCCCTTTATTCTCAATTTAGATTGTGATCACTATGTAAACAATTCCCAAGCCTTCCGCGAGGCTATGTGCTTCATGATGGATAGAGGTGGTGATCGTGTTGCTTTCATCCAGTTCCCTCAGCGTTTTGAGGGTATTGACCCTTCTGATCGTTACTCTAACCACAACAGGGTGTTCTTTGACATCAATATGCGTGCACTCGATGGCCTTCAAGGGCCAGAATATGTCGGCACTGGCTGCATGTTCCGTCGCATTGCCTTGTATGGTTTTGACCCACCTCGTCAGAAGAAAAAGGGTGGCTGTTGCACTTCATGCTTTCCGAGAAGGCCATCGAGATCACATGAGGTAGACGAGTCTGAAATGCCTCTTCGATCGAAGGAAGAACTACCTGGCATGTCAACATGGCCAAGAAAGTTTGGGAACTCAAACTATTTTCTTGAATCGATTCTAGTTGCTGAATATAATGGGCGCCCCCTTGCTGACCATCCAACTGTTAAACACGGTCGGGAGCCGTTAGCTCTAATTGCTCCCCGTAATCCACTGACAAAGGAAATGGTAGCTGAAGCCATTGGTGTTATTTCATGTTGGTACGAAGACAAGACCGACTGGGGTCTCAGTGTTGGATGGGTTTACGGCTCAGTTACTGAGGATGTGGTTACTGGTTATAAGATGCATACCCGTGGATGGCGCTCGGTATATTGCCTCACCAAGAGAGATGCATTTCGTGGAACTGCACCAATCAATCTCACTGATAGGCTGCACCAGGTCAGTGGTCCCGGAGCAATAATCTTTATTTTGTTTATCCCATTTAGGAATTTCTCATAGTAATTTAATTAATTCAATGAACTTTGTTTTGATAGTTGATTTCTTTTGCATATATAGGTTCTCCGATGGGCCACAGGATCAGTCGAGATCTTTTTCTCACGCAACAACGCGTTTCTTGGAGGCTCACGACTAAATTTCCTACAACGTATCGCTTACCTTAATGTCGGAATTTATCCTTTCACCTCCATCTTTCTAATCGTGTATTGCTTCATCCCAGCTCTCTCCCTCTTCACAGGCCAATTCATAGTACAAACCCTAAGTGTATCATTCATAGTTTACCTCCTTATCATTACTGTGACTCTATCCGTGTTGGCGCTCCTTGAAATCAAGTGGTCAGGCATCACACTTGAAGAATGGTGGCGCAACGAGCAATTCTGGATGATCGGTGGCACAAGTGCTCATTTAGTAGCCGTTTTTCAGGGTATACTAAAAGTGATTGCCGGTATAGAGATCTCATTCACCTTGACCTCGAAGGCAGCTACCGATGATGAAGATGACGAATTTGCAGATCTCTACGTCATAAAATGGACCTTCCTCATGATCCCACCAATCACCATCATGATGGTGAACATAATTGCGATTGCCGTGGGAGTTGCCCGAGCAGTGTACGAGAAACACAAGAACTGGGGCAAACTATTAGGTGGAGCATTTTTCAGTTTCTGGGTGCTGGTCCACTTGTTCCCTTTTGCAAAAGGATTGATGGGGAGGAAAGGAAGAACGCCGACGATCGTTTTTATCTGGTCGGGGCTTATCTCCATCACCATAGCTCTGCTTGCTGTGAGCATCAACCCGCCGACCAACAACAAATGGCAAATCGGTGGCTCCTTCTCATTCCCTTGAACCAGAAAAATGAGACAATATTTCTTATCAATTGCTATTTGGAGTTGAACAAGAGTGATAGAAAATTACCTATATATATATATATATATATATATATATATATATATATATATATATATTTTCTCATATTAATTATTTTGTTCAATACTTTTTATTTTTCATTTTGTAATTCTTTACAACTACAGTTTATTTCTTGATCAAGTTTACAGATAGTTGTTTTGTTGTGTTCAATTTTATTAATGTATGTAGAATTGTTCTCGTCTATCCTTTCTTTCGTTTAACTTAATTTGTGAAACTTATATTAATTTACTAAATGGAATGTTTTTTCTTACAATCGATCAGAAGAGTTCAACTGTTCAAGTTCAGCAATGTTGAGGTACGTACCACGTTACCAGTACCGGTACCGATTAACTCAGCTTGGTACCTCGCAGAACACGAAGAGGGAAGGTGAGAAAACGACACAAGCTAATTGCCAGAAAAATGAATTGTCTTCTCTCAATCGTTCAAAATCAGATTACATTAGAGTATCTAGTTAAAGAGATAAAAGAAGATAACTAAAAAGGCCCAATATACAAAAGGCCTACATAACAGAATGTTAAAGCCCAAAGTCTAATTAGTCGGGACCCAACAAACAAAAGAAAGCTTAACATAAATTATTCGGCTAAGACAACCATGAGAAATGCACGAGAAATTACTCAAGGAGAAACACTAAAATTGAAGAAAAGAAAATACAAAACGAGCTTCTAATTTGCAGTTTGTAATTAGATTTAACGATAACCCAAAATTGTAACTTGTAAGTGAATGAAGTATCTGTCAACACCTTTTGTTGGTTTAATAAATGAGAAATTATAATATCTCTGAAAGTAATTTCTTCCAACAAAATTGCCCAACTCAATTTAGCCTTCTGATAACTAAGTTACATCGTAATTGAATTATTTTTTAATAAGTCCCCTATTTTTTTTTTCATTTTTACTTCACTACGCCAACTTGTATTAAGACATTTTGGCATGAATTAAGACTTAAATTATATATATTTAAAATATAGTTAGAAAGCACAAAAGTACATATACTTTAGACCCACATCTCACAATAGAAAATGCAAATGACCGATCCGAACCGTTGAAAATGTTGTTCATACTAATATCTACTTGGAAACCAAATTTTTTTATTTTTTACATATTTTATGCTATTTTATTGGATGAGTAGAAAATTTGATAATTGAAAGTCTGAAAATCATTAGATTGCTGAATTTTCTACCTATCCGATAAAATAGTAAAAAAACTTCAAAAAAGAAAAAATTTGACTTCCAAGTAGATTTTAGTATGGACACTATTTCAAACGGTTCGGATCATTCATTTATACTTTGTATTATGAGACGTGGGTCTAAAGTATATATAAAGAGTGAGGCTATGGTTTTCAGCAAAGCACCAAACGAACTGTACTTCGCCTTTATATCTTCGATTTCAAAGTCCAAATGACCGATCCAAACCGTTGAACTTGATCTTCATATTAAAATCTTCTTGGAGACCGATTTTTACATTTTTTGAATTTCTTTACTATTTTTTAAAGAAGTCGAAAATCATTCATATCGGATGATCCATAGATCTTTAGATTGACCAATTTTTCACCTCTTTAAAAAATTGTAATTTTTTTTTAAAAAATGTAAAATTCAGTCTCCAAAAAGAATTTAATATGAAAATCAAGTTTAACGGTTTGGATCGATCGTTTGAACTTTAAAATAGCATATATAAATGCGAAGTACGACGTGCTTGATGCTTTGCGGAACACCATAGCCTCACTATATATATATATATATATATATATATATATATATATATAGAGAGAGAGAGAGAGAGAGAGAGAGAGAGAGAGATATGCTATGGTGCATTATGAAGCCAAAATTAGTTTTGGCATCACGTTCAAATTTTAAATTTCAAAATTCAAACAATCGATCCAAACCGTTCAATGTGATCTCCATATTAGAATCTTACTATAAACCAAAATTTTCATTTTTTAGAATTTTTTTACTATTTTTTAGAGGGATGAAAAATGAGCCATATTGGATGGTCTAGATATTAGTATATCAACAAAATGTCACACCCCTCTAAAAAATAGCAAAAAATTCTAAAAAATGTAAAATTTGGTCTCTAGTGAGATTTCAATATTGAGATCACATTGGACGGTTTGGATCGATTGTTTCAAATTTTCTTATTTGAAATTGAGTGTGATGCCAAAACTAATTATGACTTCGTAATGCACCATAACATTTCTCTCTCTCTCTCTCTCTCTCTATATATATATATAGAAAGAGAGAGAGATGAGGATGAATCACTCAATGTTATTTTGACAATCTTGACAATGATATTTCAAACATATAGATAAACCAAATCTTAAAAAATATCTTTTTATAAATACTTCAACTATTAGATTAATTGTGTTTTAAATTTGATGCAATTTGTGCTCGATCATGGATAATTAATTATTAACCTAAAAAAGTTGCAAAAAACTTGATTTCCATTGATGAACCATGAAATGACATTCAAATTGCGTCAAATTTAAAATATAACTAAACTATAAGTTAAATAATGTATTTATAAACTTTAACTATTTTTAAATTTTTTAATCTATTTGTTTGAAATTTTATTATCAAGATTGTTAAAATAACCCATTGTGAAGTGTCCCTCATATGTGTGTGTGTATAAGGACTTTAATTCTAGAATGAAAATTATCTCTACTATTTATTTTTTTAAATATTTGTCAATATAAAGATTATTGATTTTAAAATAGAAATTTTGATACAATTTAAGGTTCATATTACAAGTATAAAGACTTTCTATTATGAATATTAAGACTTCCATCACTACGTCTAAATAGCAATAGCAAGAATTCTTGACTTTTAATAATTAAATGAATACTAAATGGATATTAAATGGATAGTTTCATTGCAAATTTACAAAAATTGTAGAATTTTTCAACTGGCGACGAAAATAATTGATAGTGTGGCAGTGTTACCTTAATTAGTCGAGATGTAATGAGATGAAAATATTGAAATATAATGAACTCAAGACAATAGTCTTCCTTTCATAATTTCTTTCATTACTTCGTAACTATCATTGCACCTCTCTGCTTATGTATTTTTTTTCCTATTTTTAATAGAAGATTAAAGTAAACTTGACCTGCTTAAAAGAAAAGTAAGGACCATAAAAAGTACTAACTCTGGTTCTGATTTTACTGAAATTCACAAATTCACAAATTGCACAAATGCATAATGTGGGGTTGTGTTTATCTTGCTGTCTCATTATTATTAACAGTAAAACTGGAGCTAATTTTGAATTTAGCATTCAAAAAATTGAGCCAGTTGATCTCTATGAAAACAAAACAATGTAGAACTTTCCATAGTTTGTAGCGTGTATGGCCTCATTTTTTTCATTTCTTTTTGAAAAGAGGCACCTAATTACTGAATAAACAATAAAATTAAGAATCAACAATTCTTAAACTAAACAGGAGGTACCCAATAGAGAAATCCCTCTAGAGATCAGCGCAGCAATGGCATTGGCGTCATTGATCAGCCAAAACCCTTTGCTATCAGCTTGGTGGATCCAGTTGTTTGTAGTATCCATTCAAAACTGGATCCAGAAGAAAACAAATGGTTAATTTTCAGTCCTCACATTTTCACATCCTTTTTTAATCACAAAATTTCAAAAGCAATGCCTCCTATCATCCTATGTGTACCAAATACACAACTGTTACAACACACAAACAGAGTATACATAAACATTGAGACAACATCTGGAATCATGTACAATAAATCTGACTTATTCAATTTCCATCAAAATTAGAACGTGTCTTTTAATTAAATCTTAAATGAATTTGACTAATAATAATTACATAAACCATATAGTCAATATTTATTGTATAGTATTTAATTATACAATAAATAATATAATTGTATTCTAACATTCAATTTTCAGCCTGGCATGCTCTGCCAGCATTACCATATTTTATGTTAGTTTTTTTTTTTTTTTTTTTCTGTTTAGCATGTTTTATAAACAATCCCTGGTTTAATTTTTCTGTCACGGAACTACTTTGACCAGCTAACTACATAATTTTTATGTTTTATATAAATTCTATTAGCAAAAGTATGAAACAAAATCGTTCAACCTTAGCTGGAAATTTCATGCTCTTGAGTGGCAATCTCACAATTTATTACACGTACCTCAATTCTCATAAGAAATTGGTTTTCTTGAAGATTTCCTTGACAATAATTATAAATGGACAAACGTCGTGCATGACCATTTACAAGGCACATCTTGTATTATTTATTTTATTTATTATTTTAAAAAATATGTTTGACTGACTTTTTGTTTTGTCCTATCAAATTTTTTATTTGCTTTAAAATTAGCCATAATGATTTGGTCATGCTCCTATAATACAAGCTGTACTATTATAAAGTGTCCTTATTTCTTTTTTTTGGTTGGCACATGTTGTATTATTTATTTATTATTTTTCAAAATATGTTTGACTGATTTTTTTTTTGTCCTATCAAATTTTTTATTTGCTTTAAAATTAGCCATAATGATTCGGTCATGCTCCTATAATACAAGCTGTACTATTATAAAGTGTCCTTAATTTCTTTTTCTTAATTGGCATGGACTGCATGGTTATTATATATGCACCATTTTACGTAATATTGCTTCATTTAACTCAAATGTACATTTTTTAAATAATATGTGATTTAACCTGTCGCTTCGTTCCCATAGAATCCTTTGAATAAAATGTGGTTTGTTTATAATGTGTTATTGAATATGTTTATATATATATATATATATATATATAGCGTGCTTTCATAAGTACTTCCGGTAAAACGCTTACGGGTCAAATTTAAAAATTTAGCTTCTGAAATTTCGATTTAAATAGCTCAATAATTTATTTATATCATAATCTTGTAGAATACAAAAATTTTCCATTTTTAGAATTTTCTAACTATGTCTAATGATTTTTTAAAGATGACCTATTTGCCATAGAAATTAAGGTATTTTTTATTAATTTTTGGGCCAACTTTAAAAAATCATTAGACATAGTTAGAAAATTCTAAAAATGGGAAATTTTTGTATTCTACAAGATTATGATATAAATAAATTATTGAGCTATTTAAATCAAAATTTCAGATGCTAAATTTTTAAATTTGACCCGTAAGCGTTTCACCCGAAGTGTTTATGGAAGCACGCTAGCCATACTCTCTCTCTCTCTATATATATATATATATATAGAGGAGGGATCCGTAGCCGCCATCAATTTTGTAGCCGCTCGCAACCGCTCCATCATACCAAGTGTAAATTGTCGATCCGGACCGTTGAAAATATTCTTCATACTATTGTAGACTTGGAGACCAAATTTTATATTTTTTGGAATTTTTTTACTATTTTATCGGAAGGGTTGAAAATTGGATGTTTGTAAATCGTTAGATAAATAAATTTTCAATATATCCGATAAAATAGTAAAAAAAATAAAAAAAATGTAAAATTTGGTTTCCAAGTCTATATTAATATGGAGAATATTTTCAACGGTCCGGATCGGTCATTTACATTTGCTACCAAGGAGCGGTTGGAAGTTTGGCGGCTACGGATCCCTCCTCATATATATATATATATATATATATATATATATAACTGGGCTATGATGCTTGATCAAGCACCAAGGAGTCGGTGCTTGACCATCAAATCACACAAACGAGCTTTCAAAATTTCGATTTATGTTGTTGACATGTTAATCATTAAAAGTGATACAAAAAAATTAAAGCAATGAAAAAGAAGTTTTTGAATGAATTTGCATTAAAATATTTGGGCGAGGTAAGACAAATTCTTGAAATGAAAATCACTAGAGACTGTAAGGAACAAAAGCTTAGGTTGTCACAAGAGAAGCACATTGGGAATGTACTTGAAAGATTCAACATGACCAAGTGCAAACCGGTAACCTCTTCTCTTGCTAGTAATTTTAAGTTGTCTAATGATGATTGCCCTAAATATGACAATGATAAGGAGGAGATGAGAAGTGTGCCATATGCCTCGATTGTAGGTTCTTTGATGTATGCAATGATGCGCACGAGATTAGATATTGCTCATGTGGTTGGTTTTGTTAGTCGCTTTCTTTCTAATACGGGTAAGGTGCATTGGAATGTCGTTAAGTGGATTCTTAGGTATTTGAGGGGTACAAGCAATCATTGCATTGGTTTTGGTGGCACAAACAATCCGATGTAGGAGGCATATACGAATGTCGATTGGACCGATGACATAGACTCGAGGAAGTCTACATCCATATATTTGGTTTGTTTTGGAAACGAAGGTGTGTCATGGCAATCTAAGTTGCAAAAGTGTGTTGCACTCTCTACTATCAAAGCCGAGTACATAGCCATTACAGAGGCATGCAAGAAACTAATCTAGATGAAAATAATTCTTGAATGAGTTGGGTGTTCGGCAAGAAAGGTTTGTATTGTTTTTATTAGCTCAAATTCTTCTTTGATTTGACAATTTGAAAAAAAAATCAGTACCAACCTTTCACAATTGAGATTTAGTAAATTGCATGTTTATATATGTACAATTTGATGATGCAAAGGATTCGTGATTCATGTACAAGTCAAGATGAACAAGTAGACATAAAAAGCAAGCAAAATAGAGCCTTACAAAGGCTTGCATTACTATAACGCAAGAGAACCCATCACAACGGGTTCCCAACCCGTCACAACGAGTTTCCAACCCGTCACAATGGATGAGCAAGGCGTTACAACGAGTTGAAGAGGAGAAAAGCTAGAAGACGGTGAAAAAAAGAGTTTAGCAGAGCCATGCATTATTGTAACGCAAGCCAGACCCATTATAACGAGTTGCCAACTCGTTACAACGTTTTTCTCACCCATCACAACAGGTTCCTGTCAAGAAGGGCCCAGAAGTCATCCAGAGATGAGTCAAGGGAAAAACTGGAAATGTACCAACCCGTCACAATAGGTTCTCTAATGGGTCGCAAGTTTTGGTAACAGAAGTAGTCATGTTCAAGAATTCAAGACTCCAAGAAGTGCTATGCCTATTCAAACTTGGGACCTACATTTCAGCAGCATAAAAAACATCCCCAAAGTTTACAAACACTCAATTGAGCACAAAAAAAACACCAAAGCTTTCTCATTCCAGCATCCAAACCCGAGAGTGTTTATGATAGCTTATTCTCTAATTGTCTATTAGTGAGAGCTTTTTAGTTGATTTTGTTTGGTGAACTACGTTGTATTGCTAAGTAGTTCATCCTTATCTTGAATTGTGTTGTCAACCAAGACCGTTTATCTTTGTAGAGCGGTGTAGCCCCTTGCAAAAGTTTGGAGCATTTAGGATAGACTCCCTTGTTGTAAAAATACTTGGGATCTAGTGTATTAGGTCTCGGAAGGTATTTTGGATCCGGGGTCCTGTGGAGTAAGTCTAATCTGTTTGTAGGTTGGATCATGTTATATAGCTTATTCTCTTTCTCTCTTGCTATTACTATCTCTTTTACTCTCTTTGCATTTATTGCTTGAATTGATCATTGCTCTATTACTTGCTTGCTTGACTTAGTTAGGTGATTAAGTTTCTAAAGTAGTACTTGAAATTGTTAAACGCTTTCGCGATCGTTTTAGACTTTTATGCCTTATTACAAAATAACAATTGATATCAGAGCATAAAGGTTCATACCTAGCTAATTTGACCAATTCTTGATAGTTGTTGACATTGTCTTGTGAAAAACGACAAAATTAAAGTTTGTGAAAGAATCACCAATCTTTGGGGTAGGTTGCAAGACTTTCTCTTTTTGGAAGAGATGTATGGTTAACTAGCTAGGTTTACTTGACCTTTGGGATGTTGTTGAAGTAGGATGGACACCAAAGTGAGGCTAATGGTATTTATTTAACCAAAGAGTCCAAAGAACGCAAGTATTTTAGTGATAATGCGGTTAATATCATAATGAGCTCTATTCATGAAAAAAAAATACTTTACCTATTTCTCATTCCCAAGATTGATACCTCAAGAAGGATTGAGAAGCCTTTGAGTCTTCCTAAATTGGATGCATGTGCCAATGAAAAAAATACTTTACCTATTTCATCTTGTTTGAAATTTGGACATCAAGAATGATTTTGCCGTTTTAAGAGAGGAAATAATATAGTACCACTTGATGTGCCTAGCACAAGTGAGACTAAACCTAATGTGTAGAGAGTCACAAGACTCTCCCAATATGATTCTATTTGCATATTATGTTGAGGGGAGTTATGTAGCAAAATATATGATTTAATATTCTTTTTGATTGAATCATATTTTTTTGTGGAATTTGTTTTGATCTTTAATCCAAATTACCACTCAGTCTTAGCATATGCATGATTACAAAACACATCTTGACAGCTGAATTGAGTCATAATAATATCAAAGATCAAATTGGGAGCATAACAACAAATTAATTCACAAATTAAATTAGAAAATCATGCTTGCATTACAGCAACACGTTACAACGGGTTAGTAATGCGTTATAATGGCTTGGAATCCGTTATAATGGGTCTAAGTTTTGAAAAACTAGCCGTTGGAAGCTTTGAATACTACTTGTGTTACAAAGAAGGAGAGAGACCTGTTACAACGGCTGGAAACTCATTTTACGAATGAGAATCCTATATAACGAGTTCCTGTGACGAAAGGCTTCTGGAAGGTTATTTAAATCCTTCTTCTTCTCCAACCTTCATCATTCCAACTCTAGAGCGAATTTCCTTCTTCCTAGCAGTTATTCTGAGAACCTCTACTCCAAGAAATCCCAATTCAATCAAATTTCTCCACTCTCTCAAACCAAAATGATTTTCTCAGCGATCATTGCTCTAATATTCCTAATGACACCAAGCTCACCAAGGTCTAGAAAAATGATGGCAAAGAAGAGAACAAACCCTAATCGAGAGACGGTATAACTCGAGCAAGAAGAAGGATCTGGGCAAAACCCTAATTTGGTGTGTAAACGATCTCTCTGGCCAAGAAGAGCAAACCCTGAGCGGAATCGAGAAGAATCTTCAAGACCAATTGAAAGACAAGATCATATGGAGATCTCATCCTCAAACTGATTTCTATTCAAGACTCCCATAGACTACAACACTTTTCGCAACAAATATGAAAATCGTAAGATCTCATAACCTTATTATTTTAAAACCGATGATCAAAATAGGATGGATCGTGAATCTTGGATAATTATCCAAGATTACATAGAGCATTAACAATGGAAATTTATCATAGAATGTGACTTTATGTATCAAGAGTTGTTAATACGGGTTCTTTATGTCAATATGAAACCTACAAGCCAACCATGAGGTGTTACCACTTACATATGTGGTCAAGAGGTACCAATAACTATAGACCTTGTGTGAAACCTTTGATATTACCAATGAAGGGGAAGATGTATAACAATTCAAGGTTTGACCGACCGATGCAAATCATTATGAGTATAAGAGGTGGTTTGAGGCAAACAATCCACAACAAAAACTAACCGTGACTCACTTTCCGACCATATACCATTTAGCCTTCCTCTTCATCAACAATCTTAACCCACAAGAGTAAATCAAAACAAATTTGAAGATGAATGTCATGTATTGTCTTCGGCATTTAATTTATTTTGATAAGGTTATCCAAATCCCAAACATCATCCTAAATCATATGAGATTTGCCTTATCTAGGAGGAGAAAATCCTTACATTATCTCCATCTTTTGACCAAAATTATAAACCAAGTCGGTCTAAGAATTTCAAGAAACCCTCAACCGCCTTTAAAACTCGAGAACCTTGTTGACAAATTAGACACAATTAAATGGGTTAAAAAGGGAGTATTTTGGGATCCAAGCAAAAAGTACAAGATTAACTGGTTGATCTTAACCCCTAATGCGGAACCAAATCAATGGGATAATCCGAATGATGTTTCTGATGGATAACCAAGTATCAGAAAGAAGGAGGAATGAAGCAAGTTCATCCAATCCCCCACTAAGTCCTCCAAGGCCGAAGCCAAGGGAACATGTTGCATCCAAACCTCAACCTCGACCGCAACAATAAGCCAACACCTTTCCAAGACCTCCAAGACCTACAAGAGTAGCAATTGAGAATGTGCATCAAATCTCTCAACAAATGAACGAGCTTACATTGCACAAGATGGCACACTATCGAGAGGTCAATGCAAGATTGGATGAGATCGATGCTTTCCAAGAACAATACCAACCATCTTGGGTAGAAAGATTTGACTTTTGGGGACCAATGCAAGAGGGTGATAACATTTAGGGCTATAAGAGAGAGCGAGAGACAACTTTTTATATTGTAGAAATTTAAATTTGAACTTTTAATTTGCAATTCTCCATTAGAGACATGTTTTGTATTATGATGTATGCATTTGCTTTGATGACTATGTTTGCTTGCATATTTTATATTCTCTTGATTATGCTTCCCAATTTATGTCTATGTGCTTCGATTGTCATATTAGAAAATGAAATTGAATTGAGGGGGAGTTATAACTCAACACTTGTGCTTTAATTGTCAAATTTATATCAAGAATATATTGAGGGGAGCTTAATTGTCTTGACTTATAATTGAAATATCATGCAAATATTTAGGGAGGAAAATCAAATTTGAATTGAGCCTTTTGCCAAACTTTGCAAAAAGGTAGGAAAATGTAGTGTGGTGCATAAAATTTAATATGCACTCACATATGATTTTACAAATTGTCAAAATGGAGAGTTTGTTTGCTTAAACTGTTCTTTGTTTGACAATTTGTAAAACAAATCAGTACCAATCTTGCACAATTAAGTTTTGATGAGTTGCAAGTTTATTTAGGTATAATTTGATGATGCAAAGACTTCATGATGCATGCACAAGTCAAGATGAACAAATAGACATCAAGCCAGATCTGTTATAACGAGTTGCCAACTCGTAACAGTGGATTCCTCACCAGTCACAACAGGTTCCTGTCAAGAAGGGCCCAAAAGTCAGCCATAGATGCAGTCAAGGGCAAAACTGGAAAGGTGCTAACCCGTCACAATGGGTTCTGTAACAGGTAACAAGTTTTGGTAACAGAAGCAACCATATTCAAGAATTCAAGACTCCAAGAAGTGCTATTCCTATATAAACTTGGAACCAATTTACAGGCACTCAATTGAGCACAAAAAAGAGCAGCAAAACCTTCCTTCTAGTATCCAAACCTGAGAGTGTTTAGGATATATAGTTTATTCTCTAATTGTCTATTCATGAGAGCTTTTTAGTTGATTTTATTTGGTGAACTACGTTGTGTTGTAAAGTAGTTAATTCTTGTCTTGGATTGTGTTGTCAACCAAGAACTTTTACCTTTGTAAAGAGGTGTAGCATATTACAAAGGTTTGGAGGCTTTATGATAGGCTCCCTTGTTGTAAAAATACTTGTAATCTAATGTATTCGGTCCCAAAAATATTTTGTATTCGGGGATCCCTCGAGTAGGCCTAATTCATTTTTAGGTCGAACCATGTTATATAACATGTTATCTTGCTCTTACTCTCTCTTTTACTCTCTTTGCATTTTTTGCTTGAATTGCTCAATTACTCAATTACTTGCTTGCTTGATTTACCTAGATGATTAATGTTCTAAAGTAGTACTTGAAATTGTTAAACACTTCCGCAATCGTTTTAGACTTTTAGGACTTATTACAAAATAATAGTTTTGTGATAGTCAAAGTGCAATTTACTTGAGAGAAAATTCGATGTTTTACTCTCGGTCCAAGCACATAAAGTTGAGATATCATTGGATTCAAGATGTGCTTGAGAAGAAATAATTGGTGTAGGAGAAAATTCACACTAGCGATAATTGTTCGGATATGTTGACAAAGTCGATACCATCATTGAAGCTTGAAGCTTGTTGTGAGAAGGCAGGTTTGATTGAAGGATGCGCTCCATGAATCAGGATGAGGAGTTTTGTTGGATTCCTTACTCATTCATCTTTGTTTACCATTTTTCTTATTTTTTATAATATGTAAAATTTATAGGGCCTAATTTGTAAAATTTGTAAAGACTAAATAAATCAGTTAATGAAAAATGAGATGGAGAACTTTCCCGACATTTGGCTTTTGTGTGTTCCCTTTCTTTTCTCATATTGCCCTCTAGTTCTCCATTGATGCAACGGTGGAACTCCTAAAAAAACACCACAATTAAGTTAGATTGAATGAAGATTAAACTCTAATCGACTAAGAGCATTTTCATCTCTGAAACTCTTGAAATTTCTATATAATTGCAACATCAGTTTTATAAATTTAATATTTCTTTAGTTTCTAAATCCTTCATTTCTGAAACTAAAAAAATAGAGTTTCTTAATTGCCATATCAGCAAATAATATCAGTGCTGTGAGAGATCGATCAATTTTAACTAATGATTAAATCACCTCAGAATTTATAAACTCTGAAAAAAAATTGCTAAATAAAAAATTCTGAAGCAAAAATGCTAAATAAGAAACTAATCTCTATTTCTAAAACTTATTTAGAATCTGTCACATCAAAATAAAAATTTCAAAAATTTCAGAAATAACAATGCTTTAAATCTCATGCACATAACAATAACACAAGAAGAAACCATATGATTCTCCATATTAAGTTAAGGGCCCATCTGATTGAGTCTATTTGAAGATATCAAATAATATGACACCTCGAAGCCGTTAATAGAGAAAAAAGAAAGAAATAATTCTTACGGTTCCACATTGTTTCTACAGTGTGTGAAAATATAAGTTTTTTTATTCAAGTATTTGAAAGGAGAAGGATTCAATGTGCATGTCTAATAATGATGCTCCTCTTGTCTATTTTTTTTTTTATTTCGAGTAAATTTTTTGAAATGTGAACTGTTAGATAGATGTATTTTAAATCATTTTAAATAATAAAATTATACACATTTTAACTTTAATTCAATAATCATCAAGAAAAATGGTTAGATTATCTAATTTGGACCACTAATTGTGTTAGACTCTTAATCACTATTAAAATAAATTGAAATGACATAATATTTTTTTAGCACATACATGCAATATGATATATATGAAATATTCAATCAATTAGTTTTAATATTTAAAAACTTCAAAAATATTTAATTTTGTGAACATTGATGTGACACCAAAATCATAGCATTAGATCTTTCTCTTTGAAAATACATCTTAATTTTAATTTATTTGAATTTGAATAGTAATTTTTCAACTGTACGCTACGATATATTATTCTAACAAAATTAAATTAAATGTCATTGAGAGAGGAAAAAAACAGATGTGCATTTTGATTTAAGTATTGTCATTTTGACTTCCATTTATGATTAATTACATGCAGTGTTATGTCCTATTTAAATTCAGTATGGAATGTTGTAGAGGAGAATCGTGGTAACTTGTCCGAATGAACAATAGTAACGCTTCTCTATATATATTCATAAATTCAAGCATCGTGGTAACATGTCACCACCGACATCACATAATTCTTAGTGTTTTAAAAAATAAAGGAAATATAACTTAGCCACCAAGACCAAACTCAATTATAAAAAAAAATTATGATTTCGGCAAACAGTTTTATTGGTAAGCATCATTAATTGAATTGCAATAGTCAGATTCCTTAAATCATATAATAATTATTTACTATTAGAAACTTTTGATCTATGAAAGAGCAGAACAATTAAATTGTGTGATTGTTGCTAGCTTCTAGGTATCCTCTTTTAAAAAAAATTGTGTGGTAAAAAACAATTAAATAGTAGATGCGACCTACATATTTGTGTTTGCGGATCTCGAAGTTACGTAGACTATTCGATTGTTATTTTAGCTTAGAGATACTTCACCGAATATTGATTCTGCCCTTAAAAAAGGTATAATGAAAAAAATATTAAAACAATAAAAAGGCAGCAAATTCCAAAAGTTTAGAGTGAAACTAGGTTTAGTGATTGGCACGTCTAAAGAATCATATATAGCCCAATGGAATGAAAAGCCAGCTGGAGAGATTTTATATATTAAATAGTTGTTTGTGGTTCAATTGTAATGCATGCAAACATAATTTTACCTCTGCCAGCTTGTTGGCATGCTTAGTTTTATATCTTGTCATGAAATATGACCACCTCCATATATTATTGCTGCTGTCTTTGTTAATTATGATAGCTTTCATAGTTAAAATTTCCTTGGTATTTTCATGGTCTGCACGGATCCAAAATAACAATTCAAAAAATTAAAAACATGTCTATATATATACATATATACGTTCGGTCACAACTTGTCCACTTTGTCAAAGGTCAAGTACAATTCTGAGGATGTCACTTCTTCAATTCTTCTAACAGGGTTTTTTTCTTGAACTTCTGAAACAATTTTGTAAGTATTTCTATTTCTACAATCTCATTGTAATGCCAAGTTTTGACATTATCGAATTACATATATAATTATATAAGGCTGCTTGGAAGATGTGAATTTTGAGAATCGACGAGTTAATGACGGTTTGCTTGGAATGCTTGTAGGAACAGCCTTGCTAGAAAGCCTCGACTGAACTCATGGCGTCACCGGGAGAAACTCCGAGCGAGTCCGGCTTCTCACCAGGCTACATTGCCCGACGGGACCCACAGTCAGGGCGGTTCATACAAGTTAACGAAACGACAAATTCGAATGGCGACTATGTGAGCATCCAAGTACCAGCGCCGGTCTCTCTGGAGGATCATGCACGGCTCGAGGGTCTGTACCTGATGAACACCATGCTTACTGGTGGTTTTGCAACAAAGACTCGTGCACACGGCATGCCGCGTAAGGTCGAAGAACGGCCAATGCATGCCCCCGACCTCTGTCACATACCCGGCTGCAACAACAAGGCCTTGTCAAAGGACACGTGCCAATGCCGGCTAAAAATTTGCGCACCGTGCTTTGTCGATGCAATCAATCACGAACGCGGCAAGCTCTGTCCTGGGTGCCAGATGTTGTACGCCAACACGAATCTGAGTGATTTTCTGGGGGCAAATGAAGCGAGACCGACTCGAAATGACGAGCGAGTCCACAGACCAGCTCCGAGCATCGCAACTTCGATGGACTTTGACAACGACTCGATTTACTCGATGCCTGGGTACAGAAAGTACCGCGGGATGGGGAATGCGAGGGTTGAGCTGGAGGATAAGAGTAATGTCAGAGGGCGTGCGGTTTCCGTGGATAGCAGCGACGATAGTGGCAGTATGTATGGTGCCTTCGAAGGACGGCTCGGGGGAAGGAGATTGAGACCTCTTGCTCGCAAGGTGAAAGCTGCTTCGACAACCCTGGGCGCTTATAGGTAAGCAATGACTATAACATTTAATTGCATGTATATTTTTTTGGGTAATTTGAAAGAAAAACCAAGATTTTGTCTTCCGTAAATTATCCACCATGCACATATCTAACCGGACTGGGGAAAACCGGTCAAATTTTTACATAATATCTATCTTTTTCTGAAGAAAAAAATAATTGTGGGACTAAGGAGGAGAGGGATACTGTCGTGCTGCCACAAATAAGAGTGATGATGTGAGATGAATAGATGATAATACTGAATTTATGCAACTAAGCAAGAAAGATGACATTTTCGTTGAATATAGAAAGATTGTGTTATCTTCAAATGTGGTTTAAATGGCATTATGTGTTATCTGCACATATCTCCATTTTGCCTCCATCACCTTGACCGATCGGACTTCATAAAATCTTGACTGTAGGAATTTCTTTTGTCATATGGTAACTGGTAAGGACAATATAGTTGAAAGTTAACAGAACACTGCTGTGATTTAAAACCGATTACTCTCCTCTTTCGTTCTCCAATTTCCCATAGAAATCAAATTGGGTTCTCTTTCTTGGGCCTAAATGGGCTCATAAAGCCCAATCTCCTCATACAGGCTTCTTTTTGAGAGACGAGCACGTTCACAGTTGAAAAAAAGTATTTTTTCTTTCTTTCAAAGAGGAAGCTGGTGAGTGGTGATGAACGGATCCGTATCTTCTGCACTTATTTTTTATGATGTTCTCTGTATCTATTAATTTGAACCGTTCGATTAGATTTGATCGCTAATTATATAATTGAGGAGCCTTTTTTATTATAAAATCACATACGATAATTAATGGGCGGAGAGAGCACATTTTTTATGATGGGTGGAGAGGATATCGTTGCGGTGATGAACCGATGCTTCCATTCTCTTGTAATCAATCGGTACACTGATGGCAGTGGGTGGGAGGATGTCGACTCCACAGAATGTGGATATGGCGTTCACTGTGATCCTCTGCGTTTGCGAAAAGATGATGCGTGGTACAAACTACTGGTTTTGTAGTTTAGTGATCGAGAAGATATTGCGTGGTCCAAACTTGAAGTAGGCATGAAATCCGTCGGCTTCTGAGGTTATTTCCTGGTTCTAGGTTTTCTCATAAATAAAAGTTGGGTTGTGTTGTACCCCACCATTTTAGGCAATTCAGTGTATTATGTGGTGCACACAAGATGTCTGATAAAATGTCTAACTGACATTATGATTAGTTATTGAATTTCCAACCAGCTCATCATTATTTTTTTTATTCTAAACGCGCACTTAGCAAATAATAAATTGGGAACGCATGGAAACAGATGTGGTAACATGTAAATGTATGTCTATTTTATGTTATAATTTCTCTTCATTTTCTGCTTATCAGGTTTCTTGTGCTTGTCCGGATCGCTGCAGTTGCCTTCTTCATCATGTGGCGAGTTCTTCACATCAACAATGATGCTGTCTGGTTGTGGGCTATGTCTGTTGTATGTGAAATTTGGTTGGCAGTTATGTGGCTGCTTGAGCAGATTACAAAACTATCGCCAGTTAATCGAGTGGCGCATACTTACGTGCTCAAGGAGAAGTTTGAATCAAAGAGTGAATTTAATCCAAATGGGCAGAACAAGCTCCCTGGAATTGATGTGTTTGTCAATTCTGCTGACCCGAGAAAGGAACCGCCACTTGTAACTGCAAATACTGTTCTCTCTGTACTTGCTGCTGACTACCCTGCTGATAAGCTCACATGCTACCTTTCTGATGATGCTGCTTCACTTCTAACTTATGAGACGATGGCAGAGACTGCGAATTTTGCAACATTGTGGGTTCCGTTTTGCCAAAAGCACAGCATTGAGCCAAGGAATCCTGAAAGTTATTTCAACTTGAGAAGAGATCCCTACAAAGACAAGGTAATTAGTGTACCTAAGCGAATTTCTAATTTGTGAAATACCTTTTGTTGATTGTATATTAAAAAAACTAACATTTGTGCATGTGCAGGTACGGCCTGATTTTGTGGCAGACCGTAGATTGGTCAAAAGAGAGTATGATGAATTCAAAGTGCGGATCAATGGACTGCCTGAAGTGATAAAGAAACGATCGAGAAAATTGAATTCTCTTAAGCAAACAATCATGCAACAACAGATACAGCCAACTGAAGATACTGAGGTGGGGAGAATGGTAAAACAAAAGGTGACTTGGATGGCAGATGAGACTCCTTGGTCGGGAACTTGGATAAAACCCACAAAGGAACATGCAAGAAATGACCATCCCGGCATCATACAGGTTTTCCTAGATACAATTTGTATTTTAAATATTATTGTAAAATCTGAATATAATAAGACAATGTAGTTATACAAGGATGCGCCAGGAATTGTGTTAGTTGTTTCTCTTGTAGGATGTGCAAGTTTCTGTTTCCAATCAAATTAGAGATGGGATGTAATCCTTACGAAACTAACAAAAACTTCTTAAAACAAACTATAGGTGATGATTAGACCCCCAAGCAATGCGCCACAGCATGGAAGCACAGATGGTGGCTGCGGGGTTCAATTCGACTTCACTGAAGTTGATGTGCGACTACCAATGCTAATATATTTGTCTCGGGAGATGCGCCCAGGTTATGACCACAACAAAAAGGCTGGTGCCATGAACGCACTGCTTCGCTGCTCGGCTGTCATATCTAACGGCCCTTTTGTTGTAGATTTGGATTGTGATCACTATGTCTACAACTCCCAGGCATTCCGTGAGGCAATGTGCTTTATGATGGATCGTGGTGCTGACAATGTGGCATTTGTCCAGTTCCCGCAACGTTTTGAGGGTGTGGACCCTTCTGACCGCTATTGCAACCACAACAGGGTTTTCTTTGATATCAACATGTGTGCTTTAGATGGCATT
>CAXKVX010004755.1:0-19279 GCA_964058865.1 Eleocharis quinqueflora
CTCAACACTATATATAAGCAATGATTACACACGAGTCATGATTACCTGCTTGGTTGCTAAGATACCTAGATGTACGATCAAGAGCTAAGCCTCACAGTTTATATCGGCGAGAGACTTGACAAGTCTCTCAGCTTACAAATTGTACTGTGAAAACTTGCTTAGAGCGCAAATCCAGGAATAAAAGCATCATAATCACAGGATCAGACAAAAATCTAGGTTTTACGACAAATACATGATGGATTCAAGGGTTGCTGACGGCCACAAAGCACGAGTGCACGAGAGTTCATGCATGTCAGGCAACATGCGAGAGAGAGTGAGAGAGAGAGAGCATGCGAGAGAGACAAAGAGGGAGAGAGAGTAGGAGACCATTACTGAGTTCGAGCGGCGGAGAAATGACAGAAGGGAGACGATTAGGATTTTAATCGACAACATTCTAGAAATCTCCGCCCCAAACTCTCTACAATCATCTAATAGCAATCCTCTCAAATACTGCACGAAACAACGAAACGAACGATCACGATAACATCAATTTTCGTGTTTCGTTCGATACTTAACACGAAACCGTTGGATCCTTCCGTTAACTGTTTCGTTCAACGATGCAACACTTCAATTCATTCCGTGACCGTTCGATCCGAGACGAAACGAAACGATCGAACGTTCGAGATCCCTTCTGTTGACAGCCCTAATGGCAACTGCTTAATTCTCTCGTTGGATTTTGATGGGATGCATTCATGGCCCATGGGCCTTTCCCACCAAAACAACAATAATTGCTTGCTCTATATCTATTCTATGTTGAATTTTGTCTTCTTCTCTTTTCTCTTCTTTTTTTATTTTCTTTTTGAGAGAGAAAATATTGTACCCTGAATTACATTTCTTCAGGTGAATTGTTGTAATAATTACTTAAAATGAAGGTGCAATGGTTGTAGATACTTTTGACAACCGTAATAATAAACACAATAATTTAAATGCATTTGATATTTGTAGCTGTCAACGTGCCTCCAAACTATAATACACGCCATGTATCAATTTTGGAAGTCTCTAATTAAAACTGAATAGCATACCACAAAATTTATTTGATGACTATTATTATATTTTTCAGATCGCATTTGATACACAAAAAGATACACAATCTGAATGATATAAAAGATCTCTCGAACTTAATGTGATGCGTACCGTATTGATGTGTTTGTCAGTTGTCACAGTTGGCAAATAATTTCACTATTGATGATATCTTATTCTCTTTATAAATTATAATTATTGTAACGCTTATTTTCTTTATAAACAAAAGAAGAAGACGAAATATTTGCACCACTTCTTCAGGACAGGAGCTAGCAATTAACGTGATCTTCTGTGGCATAGAAGTTGCATTTTCACGTGCAAGTAAGAAGCTGAACATGAGGTGGAGGTGGGGCCACAGCCCAGCCCACAGGAGAGTCCAATATTTATTGGACCTTATTCCATCAAAATTTGCAGAATCAACGCATCTTTCTTCTGAGTTCTTCTTCTGACAAACAAACCAAAATTAAAGATTCGTAATCATGACACCGTTACAAATAACCACTTTATTTGTTCTTGATTGAAGTTATGAAGGTTTTTTTGTGCTTTCTGCTCTCTTTTTTATGACATTGGATATATCGGAACTAGCAAATATTTTTGGGATGGAGCGAGCGTGCATCAAAAACTTCTTTCAATTTTTCCAAAGTCATTTATTTCTCGTCTTCTCAACTTAGCAAATTTGGAAATTCAAAATTACTTTTTAGAATTGATTTAAGGGAAAAAAATATATATTTGCCATTCAAAACTAAATAAATGATTGATTTGTTCTTTAAAATCAATTTTTCACTTATTTATTACAAAAAAAATACTTGTTATTTTATTTATCAATTATTTATTTTAAACACAAAAAGGTCCCTACCGATTTTTTCCTTCTACTTCTGCATTTGTGGGTCCCACCCTTGATTCTTGGCCACCATATCATCATCCAATGATCAACCCCCTCCATGAGTTTTTGTCTTTGAAATAAAAATGGTAAATAAAGAAGCAATTGTTGTTTGTAGCAAATAAGGGAGAAGTTCATTAGGTGACAAATCCACAATTTTTTACAGTTTTGAGTAGCAAATTGAAAATGGGTGGATCTGGTCAGTCCAAATTCGTCCGGATCAATGGGTTGGCAGGTCCAACGAGTTGGACAGGCCGAGTTTTGATGAGTAAATTTCTTTTAGGCCGATTTGTAATTCATTTAAGACCCATGGGTTGGTAAACCGACAGATTTGAATTGGGTTAGGCGGGGTCTGGTCTGAGTCAGATTGGTCGAGGTCTTTTATTTATTTTTATTATTTTTTAATTTAATGGGTTATTTTGGGTTATACCTGAATTATTTCCGGGTTATTCTCTGGTATGGCCGGATTTTGGTTGAGAAATTCAAATTCGCAACTAAAAAATTTCTAAGTAAAGTTGCAACTGTGAATGCAGAGTCTCAACGCTGCGTCTGAACGCAGACTCCGAACGATGAGTCTAAACGCAATGTTCAAATAACAATACTAAACACAGAATTTGCACACAGTATTCACAGATACTTGAAAAAAATTATTTCGTATGAATTTTTTAATGCATGCGTTTAAATCACATGTGAACGTAAAGGCTCAAAATAAAATTATAGTTATCATTGATATGAAACTAGAGTTAGATGTTATTCTTATTTTGAATCAAGCCGAAAAATTCTAATTTACCTATTGTTTGAAGTTGCGAAGGTGTTTCATAATTTGTGCTTCCGAACAGCTATTTGGCATCACATATATTGGAACTTGAAGATAATTGTGTTTCTTTATTTCATGCTTATCTTTAGCCTCTCGTCGCTTGGTGTATTGAAACCGGCCAACCTCTCAAACTGAGTTGGACGAGTTGGCGGGTTCAACGAATTGGCTGAATCTAGTTTGTACGAGTCAAAATTTTAGGTCATTCGTAACTCATCTAAAGTTTACGGGTTGACAGATTTGTGATTGGGTCGGATTAGAAAAAAAGCAGATCTGTTCTCGGTCGGGTTGACCTGTTTTTTATTTTTTCTTAATTTTTCATAAACCTTTATTATATATTTTTTAAAAGGTTTATTTACGGGTGACATCCGGATTATTTCTGAGTTATATCAGTATTATTCTTAGATTATTCTCGGGTTTAGTCGGATGTTGCACGAGCATGCACGAGTTTGAGCGGATTTCGACGGATTTGCGTGAATTTTGCATGAGTTACGGGTTAACATAGATTCTAAGGCATGTTATGACTGGCTAGACAGGTCGTCTGGGTCGGGTTGGATCTTTTTCGGACCGGATTAAACACATGTTTTTTTCCAACAATCATGGCCACTATCCGTCTTAGGCTCGCATTTTTTTTGACGAGTCTGCACTTATTTGTCCTTGGATCGAAACGATCTAGAGAGCGGCTTCGGATTTTTCGAGCCAGATTGGACACAATCAAATTTTGTCAATACACTACCGTCAACTTAACAAATTTAGAAATTCAAAATTAGTTTTATTGAGGTTTAAAACATATTTTCACAAACAATATGAATTCAGTTTAAATAAATAGTAAGTAGGATGCTATATGAAGTACATAATGTCTTTTACATCATGTTTATATTTTAAATTGCAATGTACAAACTATCGATTTAATCTGTTAAACAGGACTTTTATGTTAAAATTTTCAAAAGTTAATATTATGTTCAATTATTTTGCTTCTTCTTTATATAGGTGAAAAACGTTAATTTTGGATGGTCCAAAAATCATTAGATCAATATTTTTTATCCTTGCCTATGCCCGCTAGTCGAAATCTCAATAATTGTAAGTATGTCAGAGTTATTGTAATTAAATTGTAATAATAATTTAAAATTCATTGTGACTAAGCATTACAGTTTTGAAATATTAGCTAACGCATTGTTGAAACATTTAAAAAAAATAAAGAAATCGGCTGTTTGGGCTTAGAGTTAAGTGCATCTTAATAACTTCATAATAAAATTAAGAGGAGATATTACTTTGATTATGGTTATTTGAACAATTTTAACAGTAAAATTTTAAATGGTTTGATAAAAAAGTTAAAAATAGAAAAAGAATTATATATATATTTTGAACGTATAGATTACTTATGTTATTAATTTGGTGCGATTTGAACATCACTCCATACTCGATCATTAATCATTAATTGTAAAAATTATATGAAACTTGATGTTATTTCACGGAGCATGAAATAAGAGTAAAATATTATCAAATTTAAAATACAACTAATTTATAAGTTGAAGAACTTGTTTATAAAATGTTTTCAAAATTTGAGATTTTTTTACCAAATCATTTGAAATTTCATTATCAAAATTGTCAAAATACCTCATTTTTCATTGATTCCTCCTTTAAAAGAGGTAAACCAAATATATGAAGTTAACACTTTGACGAGAATATATTTGTACTGGCAATTAAATTAATTTTTTTTTTGAGATACTAATTATTATAATTCTTTTGTTATTTTGAAAATAACTTAACGTATCTGAACGACACGATACGATATAAAATCCATTGATACAAAATATATTTTACGATTCAAATACTATGATAAATTGATCATAATTCTAATTCATGATGGAAATGGAAGCACCAGAATACCAGATCATGACAACCCACTAAGTACTAACACCAAGTATCATGACAACCCAGTAAGTATTGGAGCATTTATTGGTTAAGGCCAATGAATAAATAAATAAATAAATAAATGGAGAGGTATAGTGTTTCTTTGCGCACCGCTTCGACTAGACCCCGTTACTACCTCGTATCCAAATACCAGCGATACTGGAGGTTTCACTTTCGATTATTCCTCTCCTCTCCTCTCCTCTCCTCTCCTCAGGAGAAAGAGGTTGAACCGTCGAGCGTAAATTGCATTCTCTCTCTCTCTCAATCATCCATCTCTGCTCTTCATAAAATGGTATTCATCTCGCTTTTGTTTTCCTTCCCCTGTTCTACTCCAGTTCCTACAGCTTAGCTTCTTTGAGCTTTACAAATTCCGACAAGTTTTCAAAATGCTTATTTATCTCTGTCGTACGACCTATACTATCCTTTAGGACTGAACTAAAGTTGTTCTTTACAATTTTGAAATCTCGTTCTTTTTTTTTTCTAATTGCATGGTTTCAGTGACAAATATTGATTGCATGTTGTTTGCTGTCGTTTCACATCAATTAAGTTTTAAATGTGACTATTCTACGGGATCCCTTTTGAGTGATTTAGTATGTGATGGCTTAGAGTTGAGTTTTCAGCTCAATTTTTTACATTTCTTACTTAATATTTTAGTTTTACCTTCAGCTTCAGACCAAGAGTTTAAATTGTGTTCATAAAGGTCTTGTTGTTCGGTTCTGTAATAACTGTGTGGATTTCAATTTTATACTTCTACTTGGTTCGTTTTTACAATTTTAATCGGAGTAATTGATTCAATTCCAGCTTGACAGAGCGTATTGGAGAAATCAACTGTTCTATTGAAAATCACTAAATTGTTTGATATTTCATGTGATGTAGGATTCTCTAAGTGGCAATGATGATTCAGTTGACCTTTCATGGCTGAGTGACAAGGAAGATAAGTTAGCGCCGCCTCATATCCTTGGTCCTTCAAATAGGGTATTTGCTAATCCAAATAACACATATACCATATTATTATTCTTTTTACTTGAACAAATTAATGCCTTATCTGATTTCAACCACTAATGTAGTCTTTTCAAGACGGAGCCTCTACTTCGAGTCTAATGCCTCACTTCCTGGCAATGGGTTTTCCAGAGAATATGGTGGCAAAGGCAATAAAAGAAAATGGTGAGTCTGTATTGTTTGCCTCTATGTTTTATTTGGTTTCCAACTAGTTGAAATTTGAGAATTCGCCATGATCCTCCCTTAGTTTAGGTGTTATTCATGTTTATTCATTTCTTGTTGTATAATGTCTACAATACAACAGTTCCTATTCTTCTTGGTGGATCTATTGCACTTCCTTTTCATTTGGTATAGAAGTTGACATCTGAAACTATGCATCAGTCAGTTCTGTCTTGATTTAAACACGAATGCATCTGAGGTCAGTCTGACATGTAAATTTTAGTTGCACTAGCCATTCATATTCTGCTATGATTGCATTCTCGTCTCAGTTCAGATACAGTATGATATATAAGTACAGTACTGTACAAGCTTTGCTGGATTTATTACCTGTACCATTCTATAACAATATAATCAAGACGGTACAAAGTACATATCTTATTATATTTTTTTCCTTTTGTTGTCTAACTTTCTAAGTTTTTTTAAATGGTCATTAAATGAACTTTATAATTGTAGATGATGGAAATTCAGAAGCTATTCTGGAGCTTCTTCTCACTTACTCGGTAAGTAACTGAATATAATGTCAGTATGTCCACTAAGTTTGAATGCACTTTTTGTTGTTGTCATTCTTGATATTTGTGTTGTACTTGTTAATCTCTATAAACAGAAGTGCATACATCTTCTCCATACTTGTTGTTCTTAGAAAAGTGCCTAAATTGGTACTGTTCAATATCTTTCAGAGAAGAAAAGAGTTAAATACAGTTTCATAGTATGCCATGTCATGATGAACATGGAAATTTTGTCAGTCAAGTGTGAGTAACCAGCACTTGCCCATCGTTTTTGGCTTTTGCATGAATTTGGAAGTTTTGCTTGGATATACACACACAAACTGTGCTCCTTCATTGAAAATGTTTTTCCTTCCTGAAACCATGTAGGCACTGGATGAAAATCAATCAGGAAATGAGGAAAACACTCTCAGTGATGAGACCGATTGGGGAGACGATGATCTTTCTGATATGGATGATTTTGATGATGTGGTACGATGGTTGACACTACCTTTATTATAATCTGCTTAAAAGTTGAAAATGTTTTCTTTTATGATCATTACCTAATGATAGAACCTATAAGGCTATAATGTAGAATGACACTAATTGTGTAAGAATTTCAGCTGATTTTTATCCAATTATGGATAACTTGCTATTTGCAATAATTTATTTGAGACTGCAGGATCCATGCACTAAACTTTGCTGGAAAGAGAAATAAGAAGAGCGCATTATAGCTCGTTAGTATCAAAGGATGTACCAATGGTTCAAGAACGGAATTGCTTGTCCTGTTTGGTAATAATATTAGCCAGCTAATGCATCGATGCATGTTTGGTAGTTGGTACCAGTAGTTATTTTTAGACTGAATAAGACAAATAATATCAAATAGAATACTTAGCCTCTATATGGAACTGTACTATTGTGAAGGGTGAAACACTGTTGGCCTCTTACAACAGTACCTTTCTGGTGCTGGAGCAAACCCGTGGTATTGATGCTGAACTAGTATAATAATGCATGCTACAGTGCTATCTGAAGCAGGAGTTTGATGAAATCACGCATCACTATTTACTTGTTACTTCCTCAGGCACCTTATATGAAGTCATCCAACAAGTCCTGTTCTTTAATTTGTTTTAGGATTTTGAGTTGGAGATGGCTGGTAAAGCTGGTATTAGTAAGGAGTTGAGGATCCTTGTAAAGATGGGCTTCAGCAAGGACGAGGCTATGTCAGCAATTGAAAGATGTGGTATGCTCTTCTAATGAAATTATTACTTTTCTTTTGTTATCTAGTAGCCAATTGTAATTGCAATATATCTAAAATTTTATTGTATAAGTTGTGGTGTAATTATGTGCGTCTTTCTTTTGTTTGCATTACCTACATGAATAATAAATTATGTATTTAAGTAGTTGTTTGGTTGCCTTCGTCCACAGTGGTTACAAGCTGTGATGCTGAATTCTTAGTTGTTTTCTGCTGTTTGGATTGTTATTGTAGTTTTTTAATATTTTATTCCTAGCTGAGTAGATTGTTCTTATCGTAGGAGAAGATGCACCTTTATCGGAGATGGTCGATTCAATCTACGCTGCACAAACAGCAGAGAAAGAAGGCTGGTTTGGGGAGCATAATACATCCAAATCCAATGCAGATGAGGTTATCTTCACCTTATCTGTTTGATGATTCTTTGTTATTGTTTACATCTTTTTCTTCTTTGGATTTTGCCCTTTATTTCTGCATTCAAACAAACCAATAGTAAAACTGTAAAAGAACAATTAACTGTAGACCAACAAATTCTATGTCCTAACAGATGTCTTGATTCATTTTTGGCACCAAGTTGACAATTACCTCATTTTAACCATCTGTTTTTTTGTATTATACAATAGCATGCAACCTTAGACCCTGTTTTATATTTAATGATACCATACTGCATTAATTCTTATGTTCCATCATTCAGCCTTAGTCATGTTATACTATCTTTGGCCAGTTCATAATTTACCATTAGTTGGCTTGGACACAAGTGTGAGGTCTGACTGCCACCAGTGTAGTCTTTCTGCCCGTGAAAGTTTCTCTTTTCTATCTGTTTTACCAAACTTTTCATTGGATGAATTTGCAGAAACACGGTGACAAGTATGACCCTTTCTTGCATAACAACAAGAGGCAAAGGAGTTTGAGCAGCAGCCAACGGAACAACACTCAGATGTGTGAGCGGCTGAAGCGGGCATACAGTCGACACCGGTCCTCTAGCTGTCCTGATGAAGGTGGTGACATGGATAGAGAAATAAACATGAACTTTCCAAGTGCAATGGTTGGGTTTGGTCTTCCCAGTGATCGGGGGCGTCAGCTGTATCGGGATCTTCCTATGGATGCTCAGGGCCCACCTTATTTCTACTATGAAAATGTGGCACTCACCCCCAAGGGTGTCTGGGATACCTTCTCCAGATTTTTGGGTATTGCACCAGAGTTTGTAGACTCCAAGTATTTCTCGGCTGCTTGTAGAAAGCGAGGCTACATCCACAACCTTCCTATAGCAAATCGATTTCAATTGGAGCCGGTGCCCCCAAAGACTATCCTGAATGCATTCACTTCGGCACGGGCATATTGGCCGGCATGGGACACCCGCACGCACTTCAACTGCCTCCAAACATCCACTGCTAGTGCAAAGCTGACAGAGAGTATTCGTGCAAAATTAGTGGAATCACCTAACCCTCCACCAGAGGTGGTGATAAAGTGGGTAATGCGTGAATGTAGGAAGTGGAATCTAATTTGGGTTGGTCAAAATAGAGCTGCACAGCTTGAGCCTGATGAAGTTGAGTTCTTATTAGGATTTCCTATGAACCACACTCGGGGTTTCACTCGTAGAGAAAGGTACAAATCCCTGGGAAACTCATTTCAAGTTGATACGGTTGCATATCACCTTTCCGTACTGAAGGAGATGTATCCGAATGGAATTAAAGTTCTGTCGCTATTTTCGGGGATTGGCGGTGCTGAGGTTGCACTACATCGATTGGGGATAAAGATGATTGCAGTGCTTTCGGTTGAGATATCACCGATGAACCGCACCATACTAAGGAGCTGGTGGGAACAAACACAACAAAAGGGAGTGCTCGAGGAAATTGATGATGTTCAACATGTCGACGATGCAGTTTTGGAAGGCTTTATGGCGAGACATGGAAATTTTGACCTGGTAATTGGAGGGAGCCCGTGCAACAACTTGGCAGGCAGAAACAGACTTTATAGGGTCGGACTACAAGGAGAGCATTCTAGTTTATTTTTTCATTATTACAGAATTTTGGAGAGTGTCAGACATCTTATCCGTACACACTAGACTTGACTAGTTGGTCATCTTTTTCTATGTGGACAATTGTTTGGTTTGATTAGGCTGTTTCTCAAACAGACTGTATGCATAATGCATTCCTATCCTTAAAAAATTAGCACGAGCAAGCGGCATTAAACCAAATGGAATATTCCACTGAAACAAATTTATGGGCCTAAACAAATACACGGCGCTTCGAATTATTCGACAAAATAAAGAACCCCTGGGTTAAACAATCAGGACTTCAGCACAGGAAAATAAAGAAATACATTCCAATCTATTAGGTTAGGCTTAGACCAGTCTAACGTTGAGAACGGTCACGAAAAATATTTGTTTCACTGATCATTCCGTTTGATGAACGGTTATGAATTCTTTTTTCGTTAACTGTTTCGTTTGAGAAACGCCAGAATATTTTTTTTCGTTGATTGTTTCGCGACTTAGTACGCTCAAAACGATTATAACGTTAAAAAATTTCCTTTACCAGAAATGAAGGTATTATCGTTTATACAAATATTCATACCAGTAAATCTCTTTACTCATCTCTTTAAAGCACATATATTTGCATTGAAGGGTTCCAGAAATTTAAATCTCGTTATACAAAGATTATCCTTAAACTCATTTCAAATTACACGAACCAAACAACATAAAAAACAATAAGAACAATATGATCTCTTTACCAGTATGATTGTTCCAAAAAAAAAATCAGAAAATTGTACGAAATCAGAAAACAATAAGAACAAACTGGAAATCATAAAACATTTCGAAAATCAGAAATCAGAAATAAAATTGTCCCAATGATTGAAACGAGGGGTAGTATCTCCTTCTCTTCCCTTCGCCATGCCTTAATTCTTGCTTTTAGTTTGGAGTAAATAGGGAAAGTGCATGGTGTTGTGGCAGATCGGATTCTCAAGGTGTCAAAAGCAGCACACAGTGGGTTTGAGAGAGAACGACGCGATTTTCAAGGTTCTCAAGGTGTAGTCTCTCCTTCTCTTCGTTTTGCCATGCCTTCATTCTCTTCCCTTCGCGATTTTCTGTAATGTTGATGAGAGAGAGCAGCAGATCTAGAGTGTTTTACCCTCTTCGTTTTCTCCACCCAATTGAACTCTGAAATTAGAAGAATTTCAAACTCATAGAATTGTTAACGAAAACACGAAAACCAACGAAACAGAACTGGTTTATTTCGTTTTCCGTTCTATTATAAACGAAAATGGACTGTGATTTCGTTTTTCGTTTTGCAGGCCAAAACGAAACAAAGTTCGATTATGTTAACCATTTCTGGCCCACGAAACTTAACGATCAAACGGGCTGAACTCCTTTCGTTTACAGGCCGTTAGGCGGAATGATAAAATTGAAGAGGTTAAAAACTGCAGCCTTTCGTAAGCTGCTTCTGAATGAAGTTTATCAATGTAAACCATGATAACTTCAAAAAAGAAACTATAGCCTATACAATATCCCCAACGAAGAAAATATTATACCTTTGACAACTAAGTTATGTGCGGGTGAATAAAAGGTATTGATAACTAAATATTCAAATAATCACCAAAATAAAAAAGATGAACTTCACCCAAATAAATTACTCCAATTAGCTGCCAACTCGCTCAAAAGCACAAAATTGTCAGCAACCAACAAAACTCGGATTATTAACTTCTCACCCAATACAAACTAACACATGCACCGTTCTCACTCACAATCCAAACAAATTAATTGCTTGTCAAAGAAATATTCAATGACATACCCTAATCAATGCACAGATCATACTTATGGAACATCAGGAGCAAATAAGCAACACAAGCATCACAGAAAACAAGAACCGCATTAAAGCAAAGCCATAAGATAGAACAACAGAACATAGGAAATAGTTCATACACTCATTCAGTTAACCAATTTGCACAAAAGACACTTAAACAGACTTCAGACAATATACATCCATCAGTAGATGAATGAGTCACACGATACCCACAACCCAACAATACCAAATTAGACATGTCAACTTGTCTCATCTACTAACAAGCAAACAACAAAACAACATTAGGGTTCTTAAGAGTCCACAGAAATTAATAGACCACTAAACACAAACATTAAGCTAAAGAAGGCAGGATGACAAATGGTGCAGAGCTCAACCCTAAGCCCTCTCACCACGGATGCGGCGAGCAAGCTGGATGTCCTTGGGCATGATGGTGACACGCTTGGCATGAATGGCACAGAGGTTGGTGTCCTCAAACAACCCCACCAAGTACGCCTCAGCTGCCTCCTGGAGTGCCAGAACAGCATGGCTCTGGAACCTCAGATCAGTCTACAAAATTACATCGATACATATAAATTATCACAAATCAATTATTACAAACTCACAACTGTTATCAATTCTACTATTACATGTTAAAATAATATGAGTTGGAACAAATAAAAGGTATGCACAGAACAGACCTTGAAGTCCTGAGCAATTTCTCTGACAAGTCTCTGGAAGGGGAGCTTCCTGATAAGAAGCTCAGTGCTCTTCTGGTACTTGCGGATCTCACTGTTCAAACAATAGGCATCAAATTAATTACTCACACTGGCACAACATTCAGAATTGTACAGCATATCTACGAGTCTCAGCACCACACTCCACCCACCCACACACAAAAAAAGATATTTTTGTCGCTAAGGGCACATCAAAGTAAAAACCAAAACAGGTATCTTTATTAATCTAGCACTGGGCAAATGAAACAATTGAGGAGCTTGAGAGTATATTAGTAATATGTCTAGCAATAAATACCAAGTGCCAATTGAGCACAGTAGCAAAAACAAAGCCTCAACCATAACTTAAGGCAGCATCTTACAACAAACAGCAGTAGTAATTGGAAACCATATATGAGGAAAATGTGCATACCGAAGAGCAACGGTACCAGGGCGGTAGCGGTGAGGCTTCTTGACTCCTCCAGTTGTGGGAGCTGACTTACGGGCAGCCTGAAAGGAAGGGGAGAAAAAGGAACAAAAAGAGAAGCAAAATTATCATGCATGAATTGGAAGCAAAAATTGAAACAATATCGCATAACATGATTGCGAAATTCATCTTTAACGACTAATAACCAAAATTAGCATCTTAACAAACTTTAAGATCCACACTTAACACTATACTCAATCAGTAATTGGTAGGTAACATCATCTCTTGGAAGTGGTAAACACAGTAATTAATATTTTAGGATGATTGCAGCTGTGATTAATACCAACACTTCTTCAGAAACAAAGATGAGATTGATTTTCTAACCAAATACATACTACTTAAATAGTAAAATCTATTTGAGGTTAAAACCTGAGATACTATACATAATGACACAATACAGAAAAAAAATAAAGCAAAAACAAATTGGAATTGTACCTTGGTGGCGAGCTGCTTGCGGGGAGCCTTGCCTCCAGTGGACTTGCGAGCAGTTTGCTTGGTACGGGCCATCTGTCAAATAAATTTTACCATTAAATGAACAGAATCAGAGAAAAAAGAAAAGATGGGTCAATAACAAAAAAAAAACCAAGAATCGTTGAATTAGAAGCACTGAAGAGCTTAACACTAAATCTACAATCATCAAGTCTAATTACATATTGATGAAATTAATCAACATAGAGTTCAAGAGGGAAAGAAAGGTAAATCAAAATGCAGCTCATCATGTAAGGAAAATAGAGTTTTTCTTGAAATAAAAGAACGAAGACTAATCTCACGAATTAAAACTAAATCGAAACCCTAACTAAACTAGAGAAGACAAGACAGGAAAGGTACTCTAATTAACAAAAGAAAAGTACCACTCCAACTCCAATTCGAAATTTCGCAGTTGAAATAGTAGTTTAAGGCGAGGAATTAATTTATCAAGGAAGAATCAAGACGAAACAAGGAGTATCCTAAACCCTAATTAGACAACACAAATTAAAAGCCTAATAACATCAATTAAGAGGTACCACCGAAATTACAAACTAAATTAACCTAAACAGAATCATCTATCTAGAACAATTAAATAATATTAAAGAAATATTTTTTATTTTAAAAAAAAGAAGAGAAAAGAAAAGTACCGGAGAGGTTTTCTTGAAGCTTCGCAAGTAAAATAAAAGGAGATCGAAAAAATTGATAAATTGTGAGGTCGAGAGGCTTTTATAGTGAGACTGCAAGAGGTATTAGACCGACCGACATTTGACGGGGTTGGATCCAACGGTTTACATGGCGCCAAACTGTGTTTTTCTCTGGCAGCGTGGAACGGTCAGATCTTGCTCTCGGTGAGAGATGCGGATCGACGTCAGCGAACGGTGCGTTCTGATTGGTTCAGAGGAGAACCCACGGATCGTGGGTGGCAACGTGCTTGGGTAAATACAGTACTTATGTTTGGGTTTGACGAAATTGACCCGGTTACGTTACGTTGCGTTACTTTGTGGTTGGTTAATGGTTATTGGTTTTCATCCGAATTAATCGTTAAACAATATACTTTGTATGAAATCCTACAAGTTGAGTTCGGTTGGAATTTTCTTATAGACAATTAAAACGTTAAAAATTTTGATTCCCATTTTTAGTAAAAAGGATTGCTAATGCTTGATCATCATTAGTATTCAAAGGAAATAAATTCCAATGTATACAAAATTTGTGTAGTGTCACGTGAGACATTCGAACTTTTAATTAATTTGCACTATTACAGAAAGAAATTATTATAGTCTCTCTATTATAGTGAAAGTTGAATAATGTCGCTATAATAACTTCAAAGTGGCATTTCTGAAGTTTTCTTTAAATCTATTATAGCGGGTCTTAACAAATGGCCGCTATAATAACTGGCCCAAAAATATCCGCAGGTCTGTTATAGTTGTTCCTTATAAAACGTCGCTATAATAGCCCACTTAATTATAGCGGTCTTGAAAAGACATCCGCTATAACATGTTATTATAGCGGCTCTTCATTAAAGGTCGCTATAATAGACAGTATGTTATAGCGGGGTTTTATTAATGTCCGCTATAATAGATTTATGTCAGTATTTCAGAGCCCGCCAATTTCTCTTCTTTCCCATTTTCTTGGCACCAATCGAAATTCCACTAGCCAGCAGCAGTCACACCCCAGCAGCACCATTAATGCTCTCCTTAATACACCTTATAAAACCTCGAAAACACAAAATAAATTTGCCTAACTTCATTTATAATAATGCTTGAAGCGGTCGAAGCAGACGGAAGTAGTGTACGTAGCACGACTTCGTCGAAGTTTTCTTCAAATTTATTGAGGTTAATTATTCATTTTAATTTTATATATTTCAATGTTTTAATTCTTGTGAAATTGATGATTGTATTAATATTAACTTAATTGCATGCATTGCATAAATTTTGTTAGATATTGTCATATAGGACCAAAATATCGGCAAATAAACTAATTTTGTTGGCTAAATTATTACACGTTGAGACGTTCTTAATGCTCATAATATTATTTGTTTATAAAGTTCACTTAGTCAAAACTTGGGGGTGCTGCTCGGGGTCTTTACAAAAGGACTCAAGGAAGTAGGGGATCGAGGTAATGCTTGATAGGGTGGAGCTTGCATGTTCCTCGATAGGGCAATGAGTTTCGTGTGTCATGCAGGAGAGACGTGGCAAGCCAAGTGGGTAACGTCAAGGTCCAAGGGTTAATGACTGGGTACTCGAGTGTACTCGAGCTAACAGAGCAAGAGAGAAACAGAGAGAATGAATTTCGAGAACAATCGCGAGTGAAAGATGACGAGACAAGAGAAAAGGAACGTTTCGTGCGTGTCTAAAAACAGCACGAAACGATACGACATGATAAGGGCACGAGTAGGCAACTCAGTAGGAAACCTAAACACGACACACTCAAAACAATGCCCGCGTGTCTAAAAACGACACAGAACGATACAACACGATAAGGACACGGTACGGTTAAGACACATCACGGGACACGACACGACACTGTTCACGTGTCGTGTCTTAAGCGTGTCGTGCTTAGGTTTCCTACTGTAGGGAATGGCACGACACATAACGTTTATGAGGAAAGACACGACACGACACGACAACACGTCTAGACACAACACATTTAGGCACGACACGACGGTACGGGTAGACACGAGTAGGCACGGGTAGACACGCCAAAAAATGTACTAAAGGTCCAAAAAAATAATTGTATATAAAATTTAAAGATTTTTTTTTCAGATTTTTATGTTCTTGTAATTTTTTTTTCTATTTTTTAGTTTTTTTTATTCTTGGCACAATTAACACGAATAAGCAACGCCGTGCTGAAGCAACACGACACGAACTAATACGTAATAATTAGGCACGACACAGTTAAAATACGACACGTTTAGGCAGGACACGGTTAAGACACGACACGTTTAGGCACAGTCGTGTCTTAACCGTTCCGTTTCAATCCCTTTCAATTTTTGACACGGCATGAAACGGCACAATAAATATAATATAATACTAACCGTGTTGTGTCGTTCCGTGCCGTATCAAGTCGTATTTGTAACGGAACGGTACAAATTGAGAACACTAGAGGGAATTTAATGCCAGCAGAGAGATATTTAAAATCGAAATTTATTTTCGATTTCTGTCGGTAAGATCTTCTGTCTTTTTTTTTGTAGTTTCCCGTGTGGTGACCCATCTTCACACAACAGTAGACTGTTCTTGACCCATTCAGTGAGACTCGTTGACTTTTGTCGTAGAGAATCGGGGCAGATGAGGGAGTTTTGAGGGGTTGTCCCTCTGCCATGTCGGTTCGTATTCTCTGCTGCGTCATCTGTGTACATTTTCAGGTTGCTTCTTGCTGCTCCTCTTGTCCGTGACTCACTCGAGATGCTTCACGGGTCATTATCCTGGATATAGTGCAGAGGAACGGGGTGACAAAGAGAGAGAGAGAGTGAGTGGGATCGCTCCTATAGAAATCCTCGTGATTGATTTCGTGTGGCACTTTGCTTCCAGAGCAAAACTTGACACAACGGGTCAATTTAGGTTACCACACGAATTATATTATTAATTTCTCATTTATTATACCTTTACTTTATCAATTTAGGCTGGATTCAAACCGACATTTGTGTTGCAAGTAGTTTAGTTCGAAAAATGGATCAAATGACTCATTACATATTTACATGATTCCATGATTAAATTTTATTTAATATATTTAATTAATTGATTTATAATTAGTTAAAATTTGTGAAGATCATATGACCATTTGTAAAATTCTTATTTAAATTTGAAAACTTTTTCATATATGCATTTTATGCATATATTCATTTTCCTTTGCATATATAGTTTTATATATGCATTTATTTTGTTGTTAATTTATTTCAAAAGTTAATTATGTGCCTAACTTGACATATCTTTATTTAATTATGTGCCTAACTTATAGAATTTTGTATATCCTTATACGGGTCCCACATGTAAGTAGAAATTTTATTTCATTCTTATTTTTATTGTTTGTTCATATGTAAATTAGTTATATATTTTAACGGTGCTTAAATTTTTTATGTTATTGGCATGTCTGTAGGTACACACATGCACTGTTATTTCCATCTATTTTAGAAATTTTGTGGTTAGCATGAAGCATTTATTTCTAAATTGACTTTATTGGTATAAGTTATGCGTCATACTGAATTTTAAATTATTGGTTAGGTATTTATTATTTTATTTCTTAACGAATGTTGCCATAGCATGTACTGATGAACTTTATCAGTTCTTTCGGATCATTGAGTTATCATTCTTATTTTATTTCTTATTCAATTTTGCTAAAGCATATTATTCTACTACAAGAATTGTTTCAGTACAGATTACTTCATTTAAGGGCGTAATGTTTCAAAAAAACTCTACAAAGCCTCATAACCTACAACGAGAAGTATTTCTTCTTCGAGTACTTAATTTAATGATGGTAATTATTCAAAAAAACATCAAAAAAAAGCATAGAATACCACTCTACGTGCTTCTTGTCTGAGTACATCTTTTATGGGCAGTAAACAATCAAGAAAACATCAAAAAACAATTATCATACTACGAGAAATGTTTCTTATCTGAGTACTTCATTTATAGGTGGTAACCATTAAAGAAACATCACAAAACATCTTATTCTACTACGAGAAGTGTTTCAGTTTAGATTACTTTATTTAAGGGTGTAATGTTTCAAGAAAACTCTACAAAGCCTAATAGCATACTACGAGAAGTATTTCTTCTTCGAGTACTTCGTTTAATGGTGGTAACCATTCAGTAAAACACCACAAAGAAGCATAGAATACCACTCTATGTGCTTCTTGTCCGAGTACTTCATTTATGGGCGGTAAAAATTCAAGAAAATATTACAAAGCATCTTATCCTACTACGAGAGATGTTTCTGATCTGAGTACTTCATTTATGGGTGGTAACCATTAAAGAAACACAACAAAACATCTTATCCTACTAAGAAAAGTGTTTCAGTTCATATTACTTCATTTAAGGGTGTATCATTTCAAGAAAACTTTTCAAAGGCTCCTAGCCTACAACAAGAAGTATTTCTTCTTCGGGTATTTAATGATGGTAACCATTTCAGAAAATACCACAAAGAATCATAGAATACCAATATATGTGCTTCTTGTCCGAATACATCTTTTACGGGCCGTAAACAATCAAGAAAATACCACAAAGCATCTAATCCTATTATGAGAAGTGTTTCTTATCTGAGTACTTCATTTATGAGTGGTAACCATTAAGGAAACACCACAAAGCAACTTATCATACCGCGATAAGTGTATCTGTACATATTACTACATTTAAGGGTGTAACGTTTCAAGAAAACTGTACAAAGCATCATTGCCTACAACGAGAAGTATTTCTTCTTCGAGTACTTCTTTTAATGGGGATAACCATTCAAGAAAACACCGCAAAGAAGCATAGTATACCACTCTATGTGCTTCTTGTTCCGAGTACATCATTTATGGGCGGTAAACCATCAAGAAAACAACACAAAGCATGTTATCCAACTACGACATATGTTTCTTATCTGAGTGCTTCATTTATGGGAAGTAACCATTAAAGAAGTACCACAAAACATCTTATCCTACTAAGAAATGTGTTTCAGTTTAGATTACTTCATTTAAGGGTGTAACGCTTCAAGAAAACTCTACAAAACCTAATAGCTTACTTCGAGAAGTATTTTTTCTTCGAGTACTTTTAATGGTGATAACCATTCATTAAAACACCACAAAGAAGCATAGTCTACTACTCTATGTGCTTCTTATTTCGAGTACATCATTTATGGGCGGTAAAGAATCAAGAAAACATCACAAATCATCTTATCCTACTACGAGAAGTGTTTCTGATCTTAGTACTTCATTTATGGGTGGTAACAATTAAAGAAACACCATAAAGCTTCTTATTCTACTAAGGAAAGTGTTTCAGTACAGATTACTTCATTTAAGAGTGTAACGTTTCAAGAAAACTCTACAAAGCCTCATAACCTACAACGAGAAGTATTTCTTCTTCGAGTACTTCAATTAATGGTGGTAACCATCCAAGAAAACACCACAAAGAAGCATAGAATACCACTCCATGTGCTTCTTGTTCCGAGTACATCTTTTATGGGTGGTAAATAATGAAGAAAACATCACAAAGAATCTTATCCTTCTACGAGTTGTGTTTCTTATCTGAG
>CAXKVX010004756.1:0-22523 GCA_964058865.1 Eleocharis quinqueflora
ATAGTAGTCGTCGTCGTAATAGAGGCCACTTATTCAATCACCATCATTTAGCTACCATCACACTCGAAAGTGACCTCACATCCTTCAACCGGGCTTAGAGTCATGACATGCTTGGGCTTGGTAACAAACTTCGGCAGTCGTGCAAATATCTGACACACACAGGCATTATCAATGTCCATGAGTCTGCGGCAGCAAGGTGTATCCTCAGGATTGAATCCTTCATGACTGTGTTGGCGGTGGTGGTGGTGGTGGTGAGAGCCATGATCATCCTCCTCCTCCGAGCCATTATCGTCAGAATCTGAGTTATCATCATCACCACCATCTAATAGTTCACCTTTAGGGTGGAGAACTGGATCTAATTTTTTTCGTTGTATCGGTGGCCCCACAGGGCTGCATGCCTGGTTGGCAAGCGCAAACTGAGAAAAGCAAAGATTTTGAGCTCTCACTTGGAATTTCGACATGCATGCTAGGAGAAGCAGCAATGATATGCTTAGGAGGCTGGGAAGGAAGAATTGACGATTCTCCGCCATTTTTTTATGGTAGATTAGTATGAGAATGCATTGTGGAGGAGGATGTGGAAGCTTAAATAGCCTCTATTTTAGCCTCTAAGGTACATGATTTGGTGCGGTTTAGGCAGAGAGTTGTGTTTTGTTAATTGAGACAGAGAGTTGTGATCTGGGAAAGAATTGGGTAGTTCATGCACAAGTTGTGTTTAGCCTAATAATTCATGGTTTACATGCTAGTGGCTGTGAAAAACACTGAATATAAATTCGTTACAGAATCTGTTTTTAAGTAAATCATGAAAAAATAAACATTATTTTGGCAAATGGGGAACCCTTGTTTTACCATCGAGACGAAGAAAATCCTTTGTGAACCAAGAAATGTTATATGGCTGAACTTCTCCCATTAATTATGTAACTATTTTCATGTTTGCCTTATAAGCTTTATGTATAATATCATGAGTTATATTGAGTGAACAAAACTACCTTGGAGTAAATAGGCAAAGAATATCCGACATCGAAAGACAATACATGCGTTCTGGTAAATGTTTTTCCGCAAAACATATTCAAACAAAGATTTTGCAGAATCATATCATTAAAGTTCTTATTAGGAATACTATTTTTGTGTCAGGCTTGAGCTGAGGTACTGGTAATGAATGAGTTCAGTTGACAAAGGAAATGAAGTTACTCCTCAAAAGAGAAGGAAAAAAAGAAAAATAAAAGAAGGACAAAGGAGAGTCGTATGTTATCAAGGTTTTCCAACCCGAATAGCAATTCGTTTCCCAAGAAATCTGAATACATACGAATCATTTGTTTAGTACAAATCCTGACTTCTCAGCCCAGGCTTGTTTCGAATTGTTTGGTAATTTGATGTCCACTAGGAATCATCAGTGGCATCATCAAATAAATTTGCGGGTTGAAACCTCAGCAAAGAGAGAAATTTGACACCTAAAAAGCCTTAATAAAAAAGGAATCGTTTCTAGGCTTCTGGGCTTATGGTGCCTATTGGATTGAATGTGTGTGCTTGTTTTTTATAGTTTATCCGACTGTGTAAATAAATGAAATGGATCTTGAACTAGAGGTGCAAACGTATCGAACACGAACGAGTTGAGTCAAGTTTGAGCTCGTTTCGAGATCTTAACGAGTCGAGCTAGTTCGTAATGTTATCAGGTTGTGAGTTGAAAGATAAAACCTGAGTTCATATCGTTTATAACTCAAGCTGACTCAACTCGTATCGTTTAGCTTGTGAACTCCTCAAACAAATAAAATTCAAGCTATCAAGCTGTAAGTAAGTTGTAACTCATTTAGAACTTATTCATTGCACAATACAAATCACATAATTAACCACAGAAGATGAGTTAACGAAGCAAATTATAGCGATCCGAGCTGATAAGAGTTCAATTCGACTCGTTAGCTTAACGAGCTAACTAACTCGTATCGTTAACAACTCGAGCTGATAACGAACGAGTTCATAACGATTTTTTTCAAATCAAACAAAAACAAGCCACGAGATACGAATATTTCTTACAACTCTCTTTTCTATTTTCTTGAACTGTGAAAATCAAGAAAACCAGTGATTCTTTCGGTTTTGTATTAAATCTGTCTTCTCGGATCCGTGATTCATTCCTAGTTAGAAAAGAAACCAGAGAAAGGAACCACTTGTTATTTTTATTATCTAAAAATGAAAAGAATAACAAAGGCCCAAACAATGACCTTTCCGTACTAGAAAGATTTCCGATCCCGGACCCGTAAATATATATTGAATCCAACTCTTTTAACTTCGTAAAAACGAATGATCAACAATTTTTGTTTAATGAAAATACTGAAATATAGCAATTCAACTATATCGTAATACAAGAGATAGAGTCAAGAATAGAAACTAGCCTATCACTGCGCTCCGTGCGAAAAAGTTAAATTTTAAACTTTCGTATTGCAATAATAAAATTATAATAAATCGTTTAAATAAAAAAATATAAAAAAAACAGGAAAACTTTTTTGCAAAACTTTTTTAAAAAATATAATATTCAGTGATTTTACTGTAGCATGAAAAAAATCAAATATATAGTCAATTTTGAAAAAAAAATCAAAATGGATGCAACTGACCACTTCCCGGAACCATGTGCTCTGCCACTATCTTCATGCTTAGCCGAATCCACCAAATTGTTAAGGGTGCAAACGAGTCGAACACGAACGAGGTTCGAGCTCGTCTCGAGAAGCTAACAAGTCGAGTTAGCTCGTCTCGCAATCAAGTTGCGAGCTGAAAGCCAACTCGAGTTCGTCTCGTTTATAACTCGAGCTGGCTCAACTCGTATCATTTAGCTCGTGAACATCTCAACAAAAAAATTCAAACTGCGAAGCTGTAACTCGAGCTATAGCTAGCCCTCAACTCATTCTGCTCGAAATTATAATATATTTTCAGAATTTATACAAGCTGTAATTGAATTTACGAAGGGAGAAATGAAAATTGAGTATTTATAGTTAAGTTTAGTGAATTAGGACCGACAGTTATGAATTATCCTATATTAATTGTATGTTTCATATCAACTTGTTAATAAATCAAGTTGTAACGAGTAGAGCTGAGTTAAGTTCGAATTCGTCTCGATAACTAAACGAACTGGTCAGCTCGTCTCTTAACAACGAGCGATGAATATTTCTTGCGTATCTAATTATTAATGATCATTAAATAATAATAATTACAAAATCATCCGGATATAATGTGCATTAGCTGCTACACAAGCACCATATCTTTAAGTAAACAAATAATAAAATCTCAAGTGGTCCTTTCTTTACCTAAACAAAGCAAACCCTTATCTGCCAACTCTTCCCTTAGATAATGTTGGAGACGCAATCACAGGAAAACGGTGGGGCCCACTGATGAAACAGGGGCGGTGTATCTCAGTGACTCAGTCTCATGGATGCCAGTACCAGTAAACTAATACATAAAGAGCAAATATATTTTTTGGAGGATGTAAAAGGAAATAATCAAATAAATATTGAAATAGAAACCAGACCTGGTATTGGTTCGGCGCCCACAGTCAAGGGAAAACAAATGTCTGGTTTACTGGGAAAAGAAAACTTATGTACGGATTCCACTATACCAGGAGCTTTGATTGATGGAGATATCTTATTTCTCCGACTCAGATCTGTTGTGCCTTTTAAGCTGGCGTAAAGAGTGTGCAATACAATATTATCATTTGATGGTTTTATTTTTGTTTCTATTAAATAATTCATATATTATTAGTATTACTAGTTGTACATATTATTATATATATATATGAATACGTTATTAGTCGGACAATAATAGCCTGCTAAGTTTATACCTCAACTCATACTTGAAAAAATATTTCTTTATATTGAATTTCTTGATGTATAAAATTATTGTGGCTGATTGTTTCATGAATGAATGAATCAGAATCCGGGGTCATTTAACAAATACCAGTCTTAAAATGAGAAGCATTGTATGAATTAATAATACATATTTATACCAATTAAATAAAATCATGTAGTTAGAGTCGTTTTAGCTTAGAAAATGTAAAATATAAAATATAATATTTCAATATAAGGTTTTCCTGTTTGAAAATAATTTACCTTCTCTATTCATTACTAATTTATGAGCGAATATCTACTATCATCAGTGGCGGATCCATCTTAGGACAAGTCCGAACAAGTGCTAGGACTTGATTTTCAAAAAATGCGGGATCGTTCAAAATGATTTTTTAATGATATTTTAGTAGATATTAGTGTATTTGTATTCGAATTTGATCTCAAGATCAGTACTCGAACTTAATTGTGTCCAAATTTAACTGAACCTCTGAATTCGTCACTGACTGTCATAACTGAACTATGAGAATAACATGTCATAGCTTTTGCATAAAAATATCAACTGTGAACGAGCGAATTTTTATTTCTGTCAGCAAAATCACGAGAGTAAATATTCCGCTATAAAAGATAACGGAACAGTCCCGTTAACCAGGATAACGGGACCATCCCCGTACGGGATCGTTCAAAATGCGAAGAGTTCTCGTTCAATTATTTCTTTGTTTTGGGAGTTAGGAGGCTAGAAGGATCTCAGATAGAACTAAATTTGATCAAAGTTACATTTAAATTAAGACCTTCACAAAAGGTACATTTAAAGTAAATGTAAAAGAGATTAATCACGCTTTCTTGTGAAAGATGATCAATGCTTTTTTGAAGATTGTTTTTTTTTCTTTAGATCAAAGGAATAGAAAATGTAGAACTGTAGAAGAGTTCTTTGAGCACTAACAAAATGTTGCAAGACAACTTTACCTGCTATTTTGAGTTAATAAAGAATAAATTTAAGAAATCATGATATTTTAGAAACTTCTGAGACGTGTTAGATTATATATATATTAATATATATATATATATATTTTATCCATTCCATTTGTTTTCTTTACATTTTATTGATCAGATGGCTCATGTCTTATGCATTTACTTTCCTATTTCAAAATAAGAAGTATATTCGCTATATCTAAGGATTAATTTAACTTTGACATGGATGCACTCTTTTTGTTTCTTTAAGAACATTGCGGAGTTAATGATATTATTATAGTTGTAAAAACACACCTTCATCATTTTAGGAAAAAAATATTCGAGTTTAAAATTGTTAAATATAAATTTTATTTGACATTTTTTTAAAATACTAATTTTACTAAAAGCGAGCATATGGTTTAATTAGCTGCGATTGAGAAAGTTATAAATTAATAAAAATTTATTATTAAGATTCTCTATGCAGCATCCACGTGTCTTTGTATATTCTAATATTCTAATTAATATGGAGGACAAAGAGATTGAAGATCATTTGGGGTAATTGATGCTGAGCCTGTGTTGTACAAGTGTACAACACAGTACATTTAATGCAGACGAGCAGAGAATGGTAAAATTGGTAGTCTTTGATCAAAATTGGTTCATGAGATCCTTCTAGCTTCCCAGTCCCCAACTATGAAGAATTAAGCGGTATTTGGGCAACTCGGGTCGGTCGGACGGGTTGAGATCGGGTCGGATCGGGTCGGGTTAATTTGACTGTCTACAACAATCGAGTTGGGGTCGGATCGAGTGAGGTCGGGTAGGATTTCGGGTCGTTATATGTCGACTATTTTCGGGTAATAGATCGGGTCGGATGAGGTCAGATCGGGTTTCGGGTCGCGTCGCGTCGCGTCAGTTTTTTCCGAGTGACGGGTCGGACCGGGTCGGATTGCACCGACAACTTTTCAAGTATTATTTTGAGTTTTATGTTCAATCGGACAAGATCGGGTCGCGTTATTCAATTGTGTTAGTAAATCTTGACTTTTTCTGATGTTAATTTGTTAGTAAAATTAAATTATGATGTGGACAAGATATAATTAGATCAATTTACAGGTTGTATCAGGTCAAGTCGGGTCGGGTGGTGCTCATGTGTCGCTCCTTCTCGAGTTACGGGTCGTCTTGGATCAGATCGGGTCGGGTTCGGGTCCTCATGTGTCGCTCTATCTTGGGTTACGGGTCGTCTGGAATAGGATCAGGTCGGGTCGGGCTCAGGTCGCTCATGTGTCGCTTTGTTTCGGGTCGGACTCAGATCGCTCATGTGTCGCTTCGTCTCGGATTACGAATCATCTCGAGTCGAATCGGATCGGATTCAAATAATTTGACTTTATCAAAATATCGAATCATATTGGATTCAAATCGGACGAATTTCTCGAATCGGCTGTCATCTCTAATTTTGAACGATGCGTCAACAGAGATAACGGAATGATCATGTATTCATGTTATCTAGGATGACGGACTGATTCTATAATTTCTGATAACGGGATGATCTCGGTATTTTTTTTCACGAAATTCTTATTTTTGTCATTTTGATGAGAATTTTCTTATTGAGATGTTTTTTTTTTCATTTTTATTGTTTATTATTAAAATTTCGGTTAGAATTCGAAATCTCCGACAGTTTGTGACTTTATGGTGGACAGTCGATTATTGGCGAAATCAGAACCGTTGAAATCGTACTGCACATGTGCCACGCGGTAGCAGACGAGCGTCCATCATAAATATGCCATAAGTTTCCAGAAAACCATGGAACTGAAAGAGTGGTACCACTCTGACACTACTTTCCACGTAGTGCAGCGGTACCACTCTAGAAAATCTCCTCTTTCCTATTCCTCCAAAAAAATTTGGTGCAAGCTCCAAGTGTCAACTCCCAAGCACAAAATCTGACTCTCTTTTTACCTGTAGGTACTAGGTAACAATTTTTTTACTGCAACCTCACTGTAATCCAAAATAAAGTACTTTGCTTGACAGTTGACACGAATCACAATTCATTCGCTATGCTCACAAGAAATATTGTATGTTGGTGCAATAGTTATGAGATTGGAGATGAAGAAGCCCCATCTTATTCCCCAATCCTTGTCCTCTCTACTCGTTTTCTGATTCCAGCTATCGTTCTCTTTCTACGTGGCGGGCACGCGCTGCCTATGTGTTATTTTTTTTTAATTCATTATCCGTAGAGAGTTACAATACACGTCTATAAATAAAATAAAAAAATAAAATTGAAAAAATTTCCGCTCAAAATAATCTCTACAGGACTTGAACTCCGTAACTCTCCCACTTATGTTTCATCACTACACTAGGTAGAGCATGACATGTGTTATTCTTTGTTAATCTCAGATTATGTTATTCTTTTTTAAGAGGTAAGCCTGCAATCAGACAGAAACCTATTTTCTACTGCTCAGCAGTAAGAAACATGTCACATTTTTTGTGCTGTAGTTATCTAACGATTCAGATTTCATTCATAGAAGTTGAGTATTAGAGCATCTTCAATACAACAATTGAAAATAATTGCTAAATAGTAATTATAGAAATTTTAAAAATTAACCAATTCATTTCTACATTAGTACAATCAAACAAACAATTGAGAATTAAACACTTGACCAATAAGAATTAAACATTTGACCAACTCATCTTCAAAAAAAAATAGCCATAATTGATAAATAAGCAATAGTCATACAATCCAACAATTACAAAACAATTGACATATCCTCATAAGCAATTCTTAAGCAATTAGTGTTGGAGATGCTCTTATAAGTTTGAAAAAGTGCAAATCTTGATGGAACGATTCAGATCTCTAAACGTGCGGTGTATCAGAAGATCTCGTTCCGTAGGCAGACTATGTTATTCTGAGGGAACGGATTCCTCTGCCCACATGTGGGAGGAATTTCCTGCCGATCATTGTCTGACCAATGATTTAATGACACATGTCATAGTCTGTCAATTAATAAAGTAGCTAACAGTTATATGCTTCTTGTTTCATATTAATTAATTTACCACTTTCTTAAAAGAATTATTTAGTTACACAAGCCACTTTATTATTTCATGTGCCACTGTATCTCTTCTACATAAGAGTTATTTAAAATAAGAAGTTCATAAACATTAATAAAATAAGAAAAATAAAAGGAAAAGGAAATCTTTGAAAATTATCTATAATTCACATCTTTTATACTAATCATTCATAAACACTTTGTGAGGAAAACAAGATTAATGTGTTCAAACATCATGTAATGCTCAGCTCCTTCGACCATTATAAAAATAATAAGAACTAAATAATCACGTTTTTGACACAAAGAATATACTAGTATTTTAATTAAAATATTGGACTAAGTCTACTTTATATTCAATTATTATCTAAGAAACATGGCAGTTATTGGATAAATATTACAATACGTCTATAATTTATTAATTTTGTAAGATAATTTGAGAGATTATATAGTTATAACTGAAAAACAAAAAGCAGCTTACAATTAAAATAATTTGCTACATAATATTATTAAAGAAACAATCAGATAATCGGTGACTAAGGTACATTAAGTCTTTACCTTTTTTAATAACATTAAGCCTTTACTTATGTAATTATTGTTATTCATAGTATATAACAACAACAATAATAACAACAAAGTCTTTTGTCTCAAACAAGTTGACGCTATTCATTGTAATGACAAAAGAAAATTAGAAAGAGTAGACCATGACATGAGTGTCATAATGATGCGATTATATTGTTATTAATAAATAAATTTTAAGGGACGCATAGAAAAAGATTGCAAAATATGTGATCAATCATTTTAATATAGCCTTCTGTCTCTCACGTTCCTTCCTCTTTTGTATTATTCTTTATTTTTGTCTTGTTTCTTTTTTGAGCTTATTTCTTTCTCCCGCAACTGCAACTGCATATTTCTTTTTCTTTTTTCTTTCTTTCTTTATCGATGAAAAAAAATTAAAAAAACATTGCCGAATCAATGCTTTGCATCGATGAGTTGATAAAAAACATCGATGAATAGATGAAAATCATCGATGAACGTCAAGTTTGCATCGATGGATCGATGAAAATATTGAAATACAGATGAATCGATGAAACATTGAAACATCGATGAAATGATGAAAACATTGATGAGTGGTTGAAAAACCCGATGAATCGATGAAAACATTGAAAAACATAGCTAGTATTACCACATTGAAAAACATCAGAGGAGTTAGTATGATCACCTGAGATGTTAGTATGACCACCAGATGAGTTAGTATGACTATATGAGATGTTAATATCACCACCAGGGTTAATATGACCATCAGAAGAGTTAGTATGACCATATCCTTAGTTAGTATTAGCACATTCTTATATAGTGCAAATTAGACTTGAAACAGTGAAAAAACAGATTTGAAACAACTAGTCTGAATACCTGTTTTATTTAGTCTTAAGTCTTAACACCTTTTTGTTTAGTATGCACACTTATTTTATTCAATATGCACATCATTTTTATACAAAACAGACTTGAAACAGCTAGTACGACCATCAGAGGAATTAGTATAACCTTCAAAGGTTGAATTCATATCATCTTGAACCTCCCCATCCTCATTCTCTTCAATTACTGATTTCCCCTTATCAGATGAAGTTTTAACAAGAATCCCATCATATGTGGTTTCAACAAGAGCCCCTTTAGCAATTATCTCCTCAAGAGTTGGAAGAGTCGAGTTAAAAGTGAGTTTTGGTGGATCAACTATGGTCATCTGAAGCCCCCCTGTCCATTGAATTGTGTCTCTATTACTGCATTCTCCCACCTTCTCCTTCATTGACAACTTCAACTCCCCTACCTCCTTTTTTATCTCTCTCTTTTTCCAGATCCAACTCATAGTCTTCTTCTAAGTACCCCTCATCCTCTTTATTCTTATCCATTTGATTAGGTAGATTGTTAGATCCGTGGGGAGAGGGATCTTGCCTAATAGGGCTTCTCTTCTTCTTCCCATTGATTCCGATTTGCTCAACATGTTTTTTCATAGTAGAAGTTCACCTTGGCCCAATAGAATTCTTCTCTGTCATTTCTGAAAATAACTTTTTTGTAGGCTGATATGTCATGGATGTTACACACAACCATACGAATCATGGCAACCCTTAGATTAGTTATATTAAGCGTGTTCTTATCAATTTCTAAAACCATACCAAAATCAGCAGTAAGCTTCTCAAATTCCTTCTTGCACCATAGTTTTCTAGGGAATCCTTCAATTGTCAGCCAAACACTCCTCATCATGTTCCCATTTTCAAATGAAGGATCCAAGAGACAGGTACAAAGATTTGCTGATTTGACCCTGACAAAACCATTGCGGATTGCACGATCACGCCACCATCCAGGTCCTTCAACCAGTAAACGATAATCTTCAACCTCCAACACTCTCCATGGAATCGCCGGTGCTGATCTCCTCAAACTCCTTTCAACTCTCTCCTTGGAGAACTGTTGATATGTGTGCACAACGACACACTTCTTAAAAGTCCCCTCGATTTGTTTCGAGGCAAAAGTATTCTAAAAAAATAGCATTTCAGTCTCTTTCGTAGTTTGTGAATCAATCAGGGATTCAGATGTTACCACCCCCGTAACCTTGTCTGTAGCACAATTTAGAACCACAATTTGCTCACCGACCTTCGATTTGTGTTGATCTGGCACTACGATAAACTGCTTAACCACCTCATTCTTATGTTTGTTACACTACAATGATCTATGACTAGTGCCATCACAAGTGAAACAGATCTGAGGATTTCTGCAATTTTTAGCTCGATGCCCTTTGTCTACACACCTATAGCATTGATCAAGAGACAACTTGAAATTGGAGGTTGTTTTGTCTCTAATCGAATTTCCCCCTTTTGTCGCACAGAGAGCCTTTGCACTCGATCCATTCGTCTCAACCTGTACCTTGTTGTCAGATATGAGTGCTTCTTTGTATGTGCTTTGATCCGATTGTTGAACCTCTTTCACCAGCTCACGATTCGATTCCACTAGATCTCCAATCGGTCGATGCAGCAATGAGATTGTGGAATGTATATGGATGTCGCCATGGCCAAAGATCAATGGAGGAGATGATCTCTCATCACTACCTCTATTCAACGGGTCATGGAGTGATCCGTTTGAAGGCCCAAACTCGTTTTCCGCTTGGGCTCCCAAATCACCTCTCAGATCGCCTAATTCTGTTTGGGCTCCCATCGCCTCCTATTAGTGTCATTTCATTTCATATCATATATTTAGATAAGTAATTGAAGATTAGTTTCTTTTATGAAACAACGATAGCATCGGAAACTAGTCATTTGACAAAATCCGCACGAGCTCGATCCGGTCAGAAAAACTCGAGGTCACGACTTGGTCCGATCCAAGAGCAAACTCATACAGATCCATCTAAAAAAGTCGGGGGGTGTCTTTTTCCTGTGCCTTCGATTGGGTTCTTTCTCCTCATTAAATCTCCTTATGTTGCATTTGCTGTTTTTCATTTCTTGAGGTTCCTTTTCCATAGAAACTTTTTTTGGAAAGACGGATAGCGGTCATCTTTCTTGAAAAAGCTCTTGTTAAATTTGACCCAACTCGTCAAACCCATCATAACCTACCATTAATCCGTGGAAAACTCATGCAAACCCGTCCAAACCCGCGAAAAATTGTGCAAATTCATGAAAACTTGTGTAAAATCCGTGCAAAATTCATGTGAACCCCTGTAAAACCGTACAAAATCCGTACAAACCCAACAAAATACGAGAATAACCCACTAAATAAAAAATTCAAAAAAATAAAAAAAAGAAAAATAATAAAAGGAAAAAACTCGGCTAATCGAACTCAAACCGGCTCCCTCTAACTAGGCCCGAACCCGTGAGTCAGCTAACCCATAGGTCTTGGAAAGAAATCCTCTGGTCTCAGATTTAATTGGGACATGTCTGGTCTCAGTTAATCTGGACCGTTTGATCATATTCGACTGCCCGCTCGCGTTGTTTTCCCACCCCGACTTTTGATCGTTAGGTATTCGATTTACCTCTCTCTCTCATCACGATTTACCTCTCTAATTTTTCTCGAACCTGTCCTATTCTGGTTTTGATACAGTCAGAAAATATGGTTCTGCTGGAGTTAGTTTAGGCATGAGTTCAATTAATATTCTGGTTTTGATACAACAATTGGATAGGTGCCATCAATATTCTGAGTTTGAATAATTCAAGCTCGAGCACGTCCAATTCAGCAAGAAAAAATTATCAGAGATAATAGGAAAGCTTTGTTCCCATATTATTTAATCATTAACACAAGACTAGGAGACACCACAACTAGTAATTAAATAGAGCATCATAACTAATAAACAAAGCTAAACTAAGCTTGGTGCCTGTGCCTCTCAAGTTTTCGATGCATTTAATTGAGAGAAAGAGAGACTGAATGGTGCGCAAGTAGTGTAGTGCTAAATCCGCGCCGGGTCCCGCCCGTTACGACCCGCCCGTGTCCGCCGGGTCCCAAACCCGCCCGTCTGCCAGACGGGTCGAAACCCGCGGGTCAAACCCGTGACGGGTCAAGGGCGGGTTTTTCCCCCGGTTCCCAACTCGACCCGTATTAGACCCGCCCGTGTCAGACCCGCGTCAGAACCCGCCCGACCCGCACCCGTCGCACCCGTCGTGACCCGTGACCCGTGACGGGACCCGCCCGCCCGCCCGACCCGCACAGACCCACAAATTTTGAATTTTTTTTGGAGGGATGCGATTTGGACCGTTGGATTTTGATCCAATTTGGTTTGAATATTTGGTTTGAATATTTCATTATTCAATTTTTTCCTAATCATTAAATATTTTTTACTTCATCTAAATCTTTACTAACAAAAAAAAAAAGTTAGAACTCCGCCTATGTTATTTTTTTAACATGAAAAAATAATAACATAGCCGGTCTCAAGCCCGGAATAAAGGAGGAGAGTAACTTTTTTTTTGAAGTAGTTTGCTTAAGAAGTTACATTATTGAAAAAATAGTTCATATTTTTTTTTTCCGATTTTGCATCCTTTTTCATACAAAGTGTGCTAATAGCCGGTCTCAAGCCCGGAATAAAAGAGGAGAGTAACTTTTTTTTTGAAGTAATTTGCTTAAGAAGTTACATTATTGAAAAAATAGTTCATATTTTTTTTTTCCGATTTTGCATCCTTTTTCATACAAAGTGTGCTAATAAAAAATATGTTTCTAATTAAAAAAATTCACATTTTTAAACTCATAATTTTTAAAAGAAATATACTCTTCACTTCTTCATTCACAAATCACAATTCACATCTTTTATTAGTTTACATGCTTTCAAATAGTTTCATATTTTATTCCTATTTTTATGCCTTTTTAAAATTTTATGATATCTTTAAATTTTCTTCATATTAAAAATTAAATTATTTTTTTCCAGATTTAATATTTATTTTTTCGAATTTTAATCTAATTTTTAATTCCTTTCTTGTGATTTTTTATGTTTCTCAAGAGTTTTTAATTAATTAATCCGATTTTCAAGTTTTTAAACCATTTTTTATATCTTTAAATTTTTTTCTTAATAAAATTAATATATATATTTTTTTTTCCATATTTAATACTTAATTTTCCCGATTTTCAATTAAATTTTTAACTCATTTTGGCATTTTTTTTAATTTTTAAATGTTTTTTACCTCATTTTCTCAATTTCCCAGATTTAAAAAAAATTCTGTTTTTTTAAATAATTTTTTTATTTTTTAAACAAAAATTGGTTCAAAAACCCGCGTCCGAGGGTCCCGTCCGCCGACCCGTGGGACCCGTCCCGACCCGTCCCGGGTCAAGGGCGGGCTTTCGGAAATTTTTCCGAACGCGCCCGTCGGAACCCGCCCGTGAAAACCCGTTGACCCCCGCCGTCCGTGAGTTGACCGGACCCGTGGGACCCGTAACTGTTCATCCCGGGTCCCGGCCCGGCCCGTCTAGCACAACACTATGCGCAAGAGAGAGACTCGACACGGGCAAATTAAAGAAAGAGAGAGGGCAGCGGTTTTTGTTTTCAAAAAAAAAAAAAAGAGAGAGGGCAGCGTTTTCCTTTTTTGGAAGTGTTTTCAATCTAAACCGTTATATTTTGATCGAATGGTCCAGAGTCCCAGACAAGTCCCAAATATTTCTGAGACCTGAGGATTCGAATTCATAGGTCTTAGATGAAGTACAACCCACTTAAAAAATTTGATCCGTCCAAATCTGATTCAATAAATCCGTTGATCCGAACAACTCATGGCACGTCCAACTCATTGATCCAGACAAATTTAATCCGATCAGCCTAATCCGACCCGACCTGTTTTCAATTCCCTATTGGGAATTGAGTGGTCCGGCCGTTGATTGGCATGTAACTACCTCACTGAGATGAAATTAATAGTATTAATACATATAAATACCACCATTAACAGGTCACAACCGACGGATCAAGTTGGGATATATAATAGAATAAAATAACATAATGTAATCCAAGGGAGATGTATTCAAGCATCTCGGAGCACATTCTGCGGGCCAGTGATTAAAGAAATCATTTAACAAAGAAAAAGGAATCGAGAAAGTCGTTTCTTCATTTTAAATTTTTAAATCCTGTGACGCTTCTTCTAGTAGCATGCGGCTATACTAATACTTCAATACTTCCCCCGGTTTTTTTGGAACCTGGAAGTGTCTTGAACCACCAAATATAAATTTTATTTTTTATATGAATCTGCCTCCCCTCCAGTTCAAGGGATTGTTTTCCAAATCCAGCAAATTATGAGCATGTCCAGTCCAGTGGATTAATTTTTATTAGGAAACTTGGTAACAGCTATTTATTTTACCGTTTAATTTTGTATAAGTTTGATACTTGTATGTCACTTTTATTGCAAATAATAAAAATATTCTTAAAAAAAATGTAGTTAGGCTTGTGAAAACGACCCACAATTAAGCATTCTTACTGGAGAGCATGTACTTTTGGGTAAACCAGAAGCCGCACAATTTCACTATTTCGAATATCGAAAACCTTCCTTTCCACTCTTCTGGGTAGAGTTGGAAACAGTAAAACCAGGAAACCACACGCAGAAATAGACTTATAGACATAGCAGTTATAGGTACTCGTGGCTTTGAACCAAATTTGGATTCAAAGCCATTTGTAACCGTCCGATTACATTAAGATTTGTATTATTGGTTGAAAAAGTACGAATTTTGAAACAATCTTAAAAAATAATACGAATATTGATGCAATCGGACGGTTCAAACAGGACTTTGAATCCAAATTTAGTTCAAAGCCACGAGGACCTACTCCTCTCCTGTTAGGGAGTTGCTGAAAGCCTGAAACCAGGTTTCTCCAATTTTCACAAAACCACTGGCGCCTCCATCCCACTATCCCTCAAAACCAACCACCTATATATACTTTCTCATCCCTTTTCTCCTCCCCCATATTTCGCTTCAAAATACACAAAGCAAATCAAAGCAAAGCAATACCCAGAGAAACTGAGAAACAAACAATCAATCGACCCCAAGTAAATAAAACAGTCTCTTAGAGGAAGAAGACGTTTGAAGAAATTGAGCAAAGATGAGGATGAGTTGCAATGGATGCAGAGTGCTCAGGAAAGGATGTAGCGAGAACTGCAGCATTCGACCGTGTTTGCAATGGATCAAAAACCCCGAAGCACAGTCTCATGCTACCGTGTTCCTCGCCAAGTTCTATGGCCGTGCCGGCCTCTTGAATCTCATCAATTCCGGCCCCGACCACCTTCGACCTGGTAAATTTCCCTTCTTTCTTTTTCTAGAGAAGGAGAACAGCTTAATTTCTTACATTTCTAAAAGGGTACCAATGAGGAATTGAATCCTGAAAAAATCTTTTGTTTTGATGTGCAGCTGTATTCAGGTCATTGATGTATGAAGCTTGCGGCAGAATCGTGAACCCAATTTATGGATCCGTCGGGCTGCTCTGGTCCGGAAGTTGGCCCCTAGTTGAAGCGGCTGTTGAGGCCGTGTTAAAAGGCGAACCAATCGTTTCAATCTCTTCTGAAACTGCCGCTGCTGCGCCTGTCCCACACCCGACCTACGACATACGCCATGTGTCGAAGAATGGATCGGATTCAGAACTCCATAAGGTTAACAAGGCAACACGCACCCGATTCAAGCACACGGCAGCAAAGTCGAGCAAGGTCCATCCCTCTCCCCCTCTCCTAGCTGAAAATGAACCTGAGCTAACGCACGACTCCTCCGATCCTGATCTGATTGAACGTGGGACCCAGCGCGAACCATCGGCTGAGTCTGTGGAGGCCGCATCGCATGTCAGTCAGGGTGAACCGGGACCAGCGGTCGAGTGTGAAGATGTGGCTCTTGATTTGACACTTGGGTTTGGGTTTCAATCTACGAGACGAGATGCGGAGCAGGTTCTTTCTGAACCAATAAACAGGTGCGAGTCGAGCAGCGGCGAGAGCTCCGGCTCTTGTTCGCTCGGTCTAGCCCTCCAAATAAGTGCATGAGTATAACAAAGTTCAAGTAGCAGTAGGAAATAGAGAAATAGCAGTTTTGCCCGTATATCAGAGGACATTTAGAGAGAATATCTCTGTTTTTTTCCTCTGCCTCTGTTTTCTCTGACAAAAGTTGTAGCTTGTAAAACAGTTTATCATCTTCATCTCTAAGCGGGAATGTCATTGATTATACTAAATTTATCTTTAATTTATAGAAATTTCTTACATCGATTTATATATTCGACGAAAAATAACAAAAATTTGAGATATGTTTTACAATTCACATTGCGCGATTTGAGATGTCTGCCAATTTAAAGTTTGCAAAAGATCTTCCCAACGAATTAATGAGTCTGAATTCAATTTATAAAATATAAAAGTTCATCCCCACCGTTAAATTTAGAGATACGAAGTGGCGATGAAGGCCAGCAAGTGGGCAAGTGTGAACCGTTGATCATGAAGAGTAGAAAACAAATAAAAGAATAGAACAAAATGTAGCGAGATTTCATCGCTATCGCCACCGATAATCAGGATTTTTTTACCAGCGTTAAAAGTAGCCAAAGTGTTCTGAATTTTTGATGAAATGGTAAGATCGGTGGATTTCCAACGGTCGGCAGTGAAATGGATACAGAACGAAAAAATTCTCCCATATTACAGCAAACAAAATCCCATGCCACATGAAATCCGAGAGACTTTTTGGAGGTAGAAAAACTAACGGTTCGCAGAGGCAGGAAATTTTCTACCGGTCGGGCTATAATCGAATTTTAAATTTCTAATTTAATCTTAAATTTACTGAAAAATTATTGGCTGAAAGTTGTAAAAATGAGGGAAAGAGGAAGAAGATTTTTTTCATGGTTAGAGTTCTGGCTCGTGCAATGATATTTATAAGGAAAATATGTACCGTTAAAAATTCCACCTTGCGATCTTCTTCTTTTCTCCAGATCGAGCTGCGACATAGCAGAGAGGAGAAGTCAGACCGGTGAAAATTTCACCGGTCTACGAATATTTGACTGTCGATCGAGGGAAATTTCACCGGTCTTACCATTTCATCGAAATATTTGAAGACCTTGACTACTTTTATCACAAACCTTTAGTTAATTACCAAAAAAATTGTAAAACAATAGAAGGTTAAACTGCGAATGGTATTTGGTAAGGGTGCAAACGAGTCGAGCTCGAGCGAGTTGAGTTGAACTTGGCTCGTTATTACAAGTGATCACGAGCTGAAACTCTCAACTCGAGCTCGCTTGAGTTGGCTAGTTTGTAGTTTGTTTTTAAAAAAATGACAAAATAGTTCAAAAAACATGATAAAATTATAAAATTGTGAAAATTCTTTACGGCGAAGATCTATTTAGAAATAGTGATTATCAATTCGACTGTCCAAATTAATTCTTAAAGTCTCAGTACTTATACGAACCGAGCTAATCACAGCTGGAGATCAACTCGTTTATTAACGAGCTGGCTCGATTCGCGTAGTTAACAATTCAAGCTATTAACGAACTAATTATTAGAAAGTCAAACACGAATTAAATACAAGTCAAAGGTTACAAATATTTTGTGCACTCTTGGTTATTGGCATTTGAGAGCACAATAAGATGCAGCGAGATTTCATCGCTAACGCCACACGTTTTCCACAAAACCAGGAGCTTCAAAGCATGAGAAAATGTGTATACCATTACCGTTCAATGGGATATTGCGAATTTGCGATTGTACAACTCCAAGAGGATTTAAACAATTGTGTTGGGGCCCATTTGAAAAAACAAAGAAGGAACACGGCTCCCTTTTTTCTCGTAAAACCCAGTGTAGTCCGAATACTAGAGGCGGATTTTAAAACAAGCGAGAACCAATATAATTTTTTTTGAAATAAAAGCGAAAAAGTATGCTCGTTTAGGGTTATTCAAACGGGGCGGATCGGATATTCGTGGATCTGATTCGGACGGATCCACGGGTACAACGGGTCTACGGATATCATAGGTCGAGTATGTACGGATTCGAACTCGAAATCCACAACCTGATCCGTGATAAATTCGGATGGGTCGGATCCAGGCGGGTCAGGCACGGGTCGGATAAGAGTCTAGCCGGAAATTTTTTTTAATTGAAAAATTTAGAGAAAATGATACAATTTTAAAAAAATCCGAAAAATCGAAAAAAATACGAATTTTTTTCTGCACATTATTTTTTTATTTATTTTATTTTATTTTTTTTAATTGATGTGACAAAAGGTGACATAAAGTGACATGGACCCATCACGGGTCTGTCACGAGTCCACGGGTCTGGGGGCGGGTCCACGAGTCGGACACGAGTTCGAACGAGTCTCCAATATTTTGGCCTATCCGACCCGCACTAGATCCATGAATCCGCCTTCCACAAGTCGGGTCGGATATGTGCCTTGAATCGGATCGGACACGAATCGAGACGGGTAGACCCAGAGGGGTTTTGTCAATACTCTGTGCTCGCTCGAATTTCGAAGTCATACTCTCATACAAATAAATATTTGTACTTGGCTAAGGATCCGGCCTTGTAAGTCTATATAAGTTTTTAAATAATAATTACATTATTCCTATCACAAAAAAAGAACACAACTTTCATTTTACGAAGGAGCTTAGTAATACCATGACTCAATTAATTGAGGAATAATGATAATATTGATACATAAATTTCTTCCGCATAAGTCATGAAAAATGAATTACTATTATCGCTATCATGAGATAGTTTTTAAATAATAATCACATTATATAATTCTTGTGTGAAAAATCTATACATTTCATATCTAACATTCAAAAGACACCATGGAAACATTAATGACACAAACAGAATCATATAATACTCCATCTAACTAGGTCATGTTCAATATATAATACACATTTTATATATTCATATTATTAAATGATAATCACTTATCAACATTTATAAAATTACAATATACTTTAATTGACATGACAATTTTTTACGATAATTACTGTTCCTTCTTAATTACCATGATTGTGAGCGTTTTTAAGATTACATGTTTTTCTCATCTTAAGAGTTCTACAGTTCAAAATCAAGCGCATCTTCTTAAACACTTCTAAAAGTAAAACATATTAATCTCAACGAACAAAATGTATGATAATATTTTAATAATGAACATTACATAAATTCATATAAAAAAGATAACTTTCAAAACACACATCCTTCAATATGCTCTACTTGTAGATGAGTAACCTAAAAATATTCCTTCTAAAGATCTTGAATCAAACTTACCCAAACTCAAAGAATGATCAAGTGCAAAACATTTTGATCCAAATACCCTAACGTAAGAAATGTTGGGCTTATAACATTTCCGAATTTCATATGGAGTCTTGTTGGACAACAGTCTAACATATACTTGATTAACAATTTTACATGCGGTATTGACCGCTTCGGCCTAAAGGAATTTTGGTGTCATGTACTCATTTAGCATTGATCTAGCAAATTCTTGCAAGTTTCGTTTTTGCGCTCAACTTCTCCGTTTTGTCGAGGTGTTCTTGGTGCGGATAACTCATGCTTGTAACCATTTCTTGAGAAAAATTGGTATAACCTTGAGTTTTCAAACTCACCACCATGATCACTACGAATGGAAACTATGTAGGAATTGAGACGTCAATTCCAATAAATTTTGGATTACGTGTTATATGATTATAATATATCATGTACTATCATTAATGTTATGAGGAGTAACATGTGAAAATACAGCTAAATTTAATTAATTAATATTCAAGATATTATACGTATTTCACCAATATTTTGGGCACGAATACATATAGAACTTAACCAAATTGATTATAATTATTGATGGACTGATTATGATCAATTAATATATATGTGAGTCTCAATGTAAGGTCATAAATATTGTTTGGGCTAAATCCAACTTAATTTGGATCAAAGATCAAGCAAAACAGCACAAAAAGAGATCTATTGCGGACACAATAAGATTCATTGTGATCGTAATACAGTAGGAGAAGATATGCAATAAATCTGCCAAGTTTTGGCATGATTGATTGCGGTCGCAATGGATCCCATTGCGGCCGCAAGAGACTTGGCAGGAATGTGCCAAGTCTGAAATTGCCAAGTCTATTGCGACCGCAAGAGACTTACTATAAGGCATGTTTTGAGTGCTTAGATCTACCGGTATCTTTTTGATTGGATAATTTAACTTTTGTACCAAATTCGTGGATATATTTATAGCAGTAAATATTAGAATTTGAAAGAGAATTAGAGAGAATATTATTACAAATATTTGATGAATATTTGATAATTAATTTGACATCTTTCTAAGATACACTTAGACCCCTATAAAAGATCTCGTGTCTCCAAACGTTAGGGGTAACGATTACAGCATAATTTTACTATTGATAGGGCACATAAGTTGTTCACAGGCACCTACACACTATCCATTAAGTGTTAGTACTCTGTCCGAAATTCCGTGATCGTCAGAGAAAAGAAAGGCGACGCCGAATCGTTTGGAAGGACTCGTCGGGAAACACGACGTGAAGTCGCTTCCTTGATTCAAGACATCTCGACCGTGGATTAAGCGAAGATCGGAGACAACTGGTGGAGATGGAAAGTAAGTAAAATACGCTAATTGTATTAGATTAGGAAATGGTTAATTAATGAATACCCGAATTGAATTGCACCAATTGATTATTCCAACAAACTATCTTTAACTATCTTTGATTCTCAACTTGTGAACAAAAGTCAATAAAGTATTCACAAACCTCTTCTTTATATCTCAAAAACTTAATCCATGCAGACTTACTAAAGTCATCAATGATCACAAATACATATCTTTTCTTGACTAAATTAGATATGTTAATTGGTCCAAACAAGTCCATGCGAGTAAGTTCTAAAGGTCTTTTGGTTGAGATCCGATCTTTTGACTTAAAACTAGTCTTAGTTAGTTTACCTTTCATACAAGCATCACACATACTATCAACATTTATCCTAGAGATTGGTAGACCACGAACTAACTGAAGATTGACTAGTTTCTTAATAGAATCGAAAGAGGTATGACCTAAAAACATCACAAAACATCTTATACTACTACGAGAAGTGTTTCTTATCTGAGTACTTTATTTATGAGTGGTAAACATTGAAGAAAACAATACAAAACATCATATCCTACTATTAAAAGTGTTTCTGATCAGTGTACTTTATTTATGAGTTGTAATCTTTCAAGAAAACTGCACAAAGCATCATATCTTACTACGAGAAGAGTATATTCTCCGTGTGCTTGATTTAAGTGCTTTAACCATTCACAAAAACACAACAATTAAGAAGCATAGACTCTAGCTGCTTCATGTCCGAATACTTAATTTATGAGTGATTCTGATAAGTGTACTTCATTTATGGATGGTAACCATTAAAGAAAACATCACAAAACATCTTATCATACTGCGAGAAGTGTTTCTTATATGAGTACTTCATTTATGTGTGGTAACCACAAAAGAAAACACTAGAAAGCATCATATATTACTATGAGAAGTGTTTTTGATCAGAGTATTTCATTTATGAATGGTAACATCTCAAAAAAACTCCAGAAAACATCATATCTTACTACGAGAAGAGTTTTTCTCTAAGTACTTAATTTAAGTGTTGTAATCATTCACTAAAACACAATGAAGAAGTATAGAGTATCAATCTAAGTGCTTCATCACTTAAAATACTTCATTTATGAGAGGTAACAATTAAAGAAAACATCACAAAACATCTTATACTACTACGAGAAGTGTTTCTTATCTGAGTACTTTATTTATGAGTGTAACCATTGGAGAAAACAATACAAAGAATTATATCCTACTATTAAAAGTGTTTCTGATCAGTGTATTTCATTTATGAGTGGTAATCTTACAAAAAACTGTACAAAACATCATATCTTACTACGAGAAGAATTTCCTCTCCGTGTATTTGATTTAAGTGATTTAACCATTCACAATAACACAACAAAGAAGCATAGAGTTTCTCTCTTCTCACCCCCTCCTTTTCCAACCCTTTCTTGTCACGACTCGTAGTTTAGAGGGTCAAGATAAAATTCTTCAATAAAATTCTTTTGGAGAATCGGGATCAGAAATGATTAAGAGCACCGTGCGTGAATTTGAACAAAATTTAAAATGGAATCTGATTGTTTTTCGCGAGAAATTGAAAGGTTCACAAGAATTCACGTTTGCTTCCTTCTTAATTTTCCGTTGCCATACTATATATGATACGAAACCTTTTTTTTATATTCAAATATATGATACGAAACCTAAACTGTGGTTTAG
>CAXKVX010004757.1:0-31924 GCA_964058865.1 Eleocharis quinqueflora
AGATCTCCTAATATTCGAAGGGCTTCCTCCTTTGGCCCCTGATTGGTACAGAGGAAGTCTGGAGCTCCCCTTTGGCCCTTGGTTGGTACATGGAGTTCCCTTTATTATTATTATTCAACTAGATAGTCGGTTCCTTATTTCCGTATGACGGCTGATACCGAGAGTTTAATTTATTATTGTCTCTTTTGTGAGGTAGGCTTCTCGGTTTTCTTTATTATCGAGTGTGTGCTTTTTATAGTCGCTCTATTTTACCAGGGCGTTTCATTCTGAAATCTTAAATTTTAGTTGGGTCGTGGTTGATTTGAGACCCGTCCAACGATTATGTTGGGCCTGTGGTTGATATAGGATCCGCCTAACAATACCCTTAGGCTTGTGGTGACGACCCGTTTGAAGGGGCAAATTTTGAAGTCCTACACATGGGTTTCAAATTTGACAAATCAATCCTTTTGTCTGGGAGACTTGATATTGCTACCTTACTATCTATTCCTCATATTATTTTTGGGTTTCTTTCTCGTATCCTCTTTTGGATAGACTTAAATATATAAATTGATTAATGGTGGACAAATGCACATTTTGGTGTAGTATTTAAATGTTAGTTAATCTCAGTAAAAGTGAAAGGTCCAACCTTGAATTAGATATAATCTCAAAGGCTGGACCTTAATCCACACTGAGTAATTTTTATAAAATTACTCACGTTCCACGGTTGGTTGTGGAGTTCAGGTAAGGAGTAGGAGTCACCTGATGTGTAGAGGAGAGCATAGGATGGTGCATCCAGGCGTCCTCCATTTTGTGATCAGACCCTTGTTCAATTTTCCTTCTTTTGTTAGGAGTAGTTTGTAGTAGGTTAGTGAGGTCGTTTTCTCGTCCTTTGATGGGATCGTCCTCTCCCATATGTATTTTATTTCCTTTTTATTTTTGCTGTGGAACTTTGTACAGACCCTAAATTATATATATATATATATATATATATATATATATATATATATATATATATATATGTTGGATGTTCATGTATTATGTGTGCTTTCCTTAAAATTAAGTATGATAAGTTAATCTAAACATCTACTTATTGGTAATTAATTAAGCCTTTCGTGTACTTGAAATCAAATATACGTGGTGAGATTAACACTCCTAAGCTAGTTATTATTTCTGGAGTGTGACAAGCAGCCCCCCTTCATTATAGCGATTGTTTGTCCGCTATAATAGTCCTTATAAGGCCGCTATAATAGCCCTTATAGCATTTCTGTAGTATTGCATTTTCAAATAATTTGGTTTCTTTAGTTAAATTATGGGCATAAATCTTTTTCAAATAATTAGGTATCTTTTATTTTCCTCGGACCTTTGTGTGATGATATGCGCTCTAGCATAGTTGAAGATGTAAGTGCTCAACCATTTCACTATTAATTCCTTCAAAATCAGTTCAGATAAAATAAAAGGATTTATCATTAGCAATCCCCTAAATTTTCTCTTGAACATTATTAAATATAATTAATAGAATGATTTTAGTTGAATGGTGTGACATGGACAAGCTGATTTTTTGTTCTTTTGTCTGTGAATACAAGCTTATGCTAGAGGGAATTAATTTAGATGTTTACTTCCATCAACCACCAGAAATTGGAGCTCCAAATTAATTTTTATGTTAGATAAGAATATCTCTACAACTCAGACCAAACAACTATTTATGCTGCTAGAGACATTTAGGACATGTTTGGTACGTAGTGCAAAAATTTGTTGGAATAAAATTGAATAGTTATGAATTTATCTCTCATCAATTGTTCAGTTCACAAGTATCATAGAGAAAAAATTTAAATCCAATTAGATTTTCATTTTCCCACCTCTCAACGAAAAAAGAAAGCCTATTTTCATTTCTGCGAAAATCTCTGTCGAACATGTACTGGAAAATTATGTTGGTTGGGTAAAGATACTCAAAATTTTCATCAATTTTGTTACCTCTAAACAGCCCCTCAGAATGGATAATTAAATTTCATGATATGTATACAACAACAAAAAATTGAAATTTAATTTCCTTTTTTCCCATTTCTATACACAAGAAAAGATTTTAGAAGTAGAACTAAAATCACAGAATTTGATTTTCAGCAAATTTGTAATATGGAGATTACAAAAAGCAGCTCCAATTGGCAATTCCATCATTAGTTATAATGTAAAAATGTGCATTCTATAGCTATAGTACAGATGATTTTTTCCTACATGTAGCACCTTGATTAAATTCCTTTTAATCATGATCTTTAAGAGGTCAACTATATTTTTGTCACTCAAATAGCTTTCAAATTTTGATCACTTGGTTAATTTCCTTTTTTTATTGTACATATCTTTTTCAAATACCTACCCAAAAAAAATTGTTATGTTGGGTCAATAAAAATCCAATTGTAGGTGATTAAATCTAATTCCATAATTTATCCAGCTGATGATAGTTGGATCGATTTGGTGAAGTTAATTAGAAGCTGCATCAGTCCATCAAATTCTATATACTCATTGCGTAACATTGTGACACTATTCATTTCCACAGTGAAATAAATAATATTTTCACTGTTCACCGCTACAGTAAAATCGCTATAGCTTTTTCCATTGCTTTTTTATTTTTTATTATTTAAATGATTTATTATTATAATACAAAAGTTTAATTAAAATTTAACTTTTTCGCGCGGAGTCGTACAACTAGTAAATAATTAAAGCCGTTATATTAGAATCACTATTTGAGTGGCTTACGGAATGTAATAAAGCACATATCCATCTTTGAATTCTCTTCTCAAAGCGAAAAAATAATATAGGTAAGTTTCCTATTTCGAATGTAATAAAGCACATATCCATCTTTCGAATTTATTGAGCATTTATATAGGTAAGTTTCCTCCCATCCATTAAATGAAAAAATATAAGGAGATGATGCATCACCAACTCAATCAGATTGTCAACCACCCGAAATTCTTAGATAAGTTTCTTCTCATCTCCTAGACATATTATTGGTCACCCAAGAGAACGGGTACAAACTCACTCTAGATCAAACCAAATGATTGCAAATCGTGCATTTGTATCACAGCTAGAACCCTTACATTCTAAAAAAGCTAACCAAGATTCAAATTAGATATTGCCCATGCAAGAGGAATATAATTCATCCTATTTGAAAGGACTAGTGTATGGAGTCTTGTATCCAAATCGGCTAATCAAACTATTATTGGAACTAAATGAATTTTTAGAAACAAGAAAGATGAAAATGAAATTGTGGTTAGAAACAAAGCTATACTTGTAGTCAAAGATTATGTTCAACAATAAGGAATTGACTATGTTGAAATCTTTGCACCGGTAGCAATGCTCAATAAATTCGAATGTTATTTGCTTATGCTTCACATATACACTTTATTTTGTATCAAATGGATGTGAGTGCCTTCGTGAATGGCTATATAAATGAAGAAGTCAATTTCACTCAACCTAAAGAATTTGAACCTCCAACTTTTACCAACCATGTTTACAAGATTCACAAAGTCTTGTATGATCCCAAATAAGCCCTAGAACTTGGTATGAAAGATTAAGTACATTTTAATTGAAAATGATTTTAAGAGGGATCTTAAAGATACAACACTCTTTACTAGAAAAGATGGAAAATATATTTTTATAGTACAATATATGTTGATTATATCATTTTTTTGACCGACTAACGATGCACTTGCAAAGAACTATTCTAGTCTTATGTGTAGGCAATTTGAGATGTTTATGATGGAGGAGTTGAATTTCTTTCTAGGGCTACAAATTAGGCGAAATGACGATGGAATCTTCATAAATCAAGCAAAATATGCAAATGAATTGATCAAGAAATTTGAAGTAAAATACTTCAAGCCTATGAAAATACCTATGACTACAAACATCCGCCTTTAACTTCATGGAAGCGGTAAATTCGTGGATATCTCTCAATACCGGGCTATGATTGAAAGTCTACTCTATCTCATCGCAAGTCGACTAGATATATAATTTTTGTTGTTTTTCTATGTGCACGATATTAAGCATGTCCTAAGGGCTCCCATTTGATTGCCTTGAAAAGAATCTTAGGCTTATTTTTAGCGAAAATGTAGCTGTGAAAGCTCAATGCCTATATATACTAATCACTTTCAAGAGAGACAACAAAGCATCTCCCAAGTTTACAAACAATTAAGAACACTTTGAGAGCACAAGGATTGTTTTTTAAGCATCCAAACCCTAGTCATTGTGAGAGCTAGAGATTGTTAGGATAGCTATTGTCTAATCGTCATGTTTTGTGGTATCTTGTAATTAGTGTTGCCTACTGCAAGAGTTTTTTGTTAGATCCAAAGATTGCATTATTTGTTTCGTGGATGAACCCTTTGTAAAGTACTTTTGGTATAAAGTTTGTTTTCGGTCTGGTGCGGAATTGAATGATCTTTGGAGTACACAAAGATTGTCGAATCACGTTATATCATGCATCAACTTCTCTCTAGTCCTTGCTCTCTCTCTTACTTTACAATTTTTCTACATTTTTAATACATCTTTTTGTATTGCACTGATTTGTAATTTTTGTGTTATTGTTAAAAGACTTGAGATCTCGTAGAGTTGTAGACGTTTTCGCACCAAAAATCTTTAATTCTACTTAAGCCTCGATCTATGAATAGCTTGAGGTAATAACAACAGTAATAAAGTAATAAAGTAGATGCATGACTTAACTATTTAAGGTTTTTTAAATAAACACTTGAACTCTATTAGAAAGCTTCAATACATTTACTAATCTCTCTTTTATCATGAATTCCTTTAATTTAATTAGGTTTAATACCCAGCACAATAAAACAATAGAGAATGTAGAAACTTGCACATAGATTTTTAATTGAATTGTAAGTGGTTACATAAAAACATAGGTAGTGATCACACTTATATATTGAAAATAAGCTCATTATTTCACAATATTAAAACACAAATATGAGAAACATAATTAAAAGATACCGAGCAAAACAATAAGCAAATATGATACCATAAATACTTGTGCACCGACAAAATAACCATAAATGACGAGATGATTTAAAACACCCAAGCTATTACTTCATACTTTTGCCCGGCGGTGTTGGTTAAATAGGAACAGAACGTAGAACGATGGTCTCAATGCTAAGCCCGGGTCCGAAGCCAAGAAGTGTCCCATATTCGAGCCCCTCACCAGTGGTCGACATGCCTTCCTTGACCGATTCTTTCCGCAACTCATCTAGAATAAAAAGGACAGTCGGACTCGACAAGTTTCCGTATTCCCTCAAGATCTTCCTTGACAGGCGCAATTTGTCCTTGTTGAGCTTGAGTTTTGTCTCCACTTGATTCAGAATTGCTGGTCCCCCTGGATGAGAAACCCAGAAAAGAGAATTCCAATCTGTGATACCTAGTGGCGTGAATGCTTTGACAAGACAATCTTCAATGTTGGAAGATATGTGTTTCGGTATACTAGGTGACAAAAGGATCAGGCTGCCAGCCTCGCGAAGTTGCATCCCGAGCTCGTCCATTGTGTTCAAGATCACGGTCTCTTGTGCAGACACAATTTCAAACAATGGATGCTCATCCAATTCCAGATCTGCACCGACTATAACAGCTGCAGCACCATCAGCAAACAATGCTTGGGGAATAAGAAAGTCAGTGTAAGCTTCATCAGGACCACGGAACGCATGCATGACGTTCTCAGAAGTGATGATAAGGACACGTGCACCTTGGTTGTTCTCGGCAAGGTCCTTTGCCAGACGTAGTGTACTTGCTCCGGCATGGCATCCTTGATAGTAAAGCATGATACGGTTGACAGTTGGAGGGAGGCCGAGAAGGTGCACAAGTCGGATATCAGCGCCAGGACAGTCGACGCCACTGTTAGTGGCAACAATAAGGTGCGTAATCTTGGAGACAGGTTGGCCCCACTCCTTGATGGCAGCAAGAGCTGCCTCTTTCCCCAGCTTGGGTACTTCCTCCGCGAGAAAGTCTTGTCTGCTGTCGAGAGATGATTCCATGGTGGAAGCAATGTTTGGGTGCTCGTTCAGCAACTCTTCTGTTCCGCAAACATATTTGCTTTGAATTGTAGTCCCCCTACCTGTATTAAAATTAAAAAAAGAACAGTGATTATATAAATGCACAGAACAGTATGTATTCAGATAAATATTTGAAATCATTCATGCCATTCGACAAGGTACGTACCATCAATCGTCCCGAAAGAGGAATAATAGAAGTTGCAAATTAACAAATAAAATAGAAAAGTTATTGTTGGTAGAACTATGAGTACTAATGATACTCTAGGATAGATATAACAGGGACACTAAACGATACAGTGCGACAACAGTATGAATAACAAAAAAAAAAAAGATACAGTTTCTCCTAAAATTCTAGATTTTATCAGAGCGGTGTAGAATATGTTATTATCATATATGTTTTCCGTCATTGATAATCAATGATTATATCAAGCTCATCATATATCAAAAAAAAAAATTTGAATACCTACAGAGAACCTTCGCACCATTTACTGGTACAATAACTATCATTTTCCATACCAGATGTGAAATCTGACATAATAAAAACAAGAAGAGAATTCTGACAGAGATCTCAAGCACCAAACCCAGAACCATTGGTAACAGAGAATTGAGACAATTACAAAACAACAACTCTATCACCAAATAGTGTGCATATCATAAACAATTAAAACCAGCAAATCTAGTTTCAGCAGGCCTAATAGGCTAGTACCAGCAAAACCAGCTATTATATATATATATATGTATAGAATCCGGCTAACATACCAACGTTAGCAAAACTAAAAACGTGCTAACATATGCTTATTTCGAATTTCAAATCAGAAACGGTCGATCCGAACCGTTGAAATTGTTGTCCATACTAAAACCTACGTAGGGACCAAATTTGACATTTTTTCGAATTATTTTACTATTTTATCCGGCTAACATATGAATCCGTAAGTGTTTTTTTCAATTTTTTACAATTTTTTTACTATTTTATCCGGCTTACTATTTCTAGTTCTATATATGTGATTTGCTAACAATATGGACAACAATTTTGACCCGTAAGCGTTTTATCCGAAGTGCTTATAAAAACACACTAGCAAGACTCTATATGTGTGACTTTACCATCCAATCACCAAAAGGAATCTAATAATTTAGTTTTGCACATTAAAGAAGTTAATTTATGGATTGAAGCGATTTCTAAAAACATGTTGTGGCATTAAGCACTTATTTAATTTTTGTAGTTTTAAAATTAGCAATGCCGACCATTCATTAGTTACACATACTGAAGAAAGAAATATTGTATTGTATTATTATATGTGAATATCATAATTATTGAAAATAATTAATCACGAAGAAATTAAATGAATTATGAATTAAGATGACAACAAAGATCTTGGTTTCTTTTATATAGATGTAGCACATTCTAAGAAGATTTATTTATTTTTGAAATAGAACTAAAATAAAATGTACAATAGAAAAAGATATATCATACATTTTTCTGTTAATAAAATGTAAAATAGAAAAAGATATATCATATCTTTTTTCTGTTAATTTTTTCATAAAATTCTATATACAAGATGTTAATATTGGCTGCAAACTTACAAATTTTGGCAAACTTCTTTTTGAGCTCAGTTAGATGTTCTTTGCTGGTGACTCTGAAGTAATTATCAATCATATAATCTACAGTGATCTTTTGGGGTGGAACGGCAGTGCCAATTGCAAGCACAGTAGCAAGACCTTTTGATCCTCGCAGCACAGGATCCATGTTGAAAATCCTTTTTGTTAGATATGAATATGATTTGGCTTTATATTAGTAGAGTTGCTAATAAGGAAACAGAAGGTTTTGTGCTTGCAAGATAAATGAAAGCTTGAGAAGTCTTAAATAGAACTGACGGGATTGAAAAATGTCTGCATCATTAATTTTAATTTATCATTACAAAAATGCTTTTGAATAATTAAAAAATAGAGTATTAATTAAAAAATGCTCTTAACGAGGTGTTTTATATATTTTCCCATTAATTTATTGATGTTGCCAGCAGCTGTTCTCAGCATGGGAAACAGTTAACGCAGTCTGATGTTTTTTTTTCTTAAACTAGGTCCATAAAACTACTGAGCAACTGTTTAAAATTGCCTCGTACTAAAAAGAGTATTAAATTGGTGTTACTTGGTCAAGAACTACGTGCAAATAGTTGATAGAAAACAATCACAATCTTATAACTGAAAACTTGATAAAGACAAGCTAATGACTCGTCGTTCCATTTCCTTATATATAATCTCAGAGATTTAACTTTTATATATTTTTTCTTTAATTAATCTTCAAATAAGAAAATTATTTATTTATTTGTTTATTTTATTATTTGAAGGGCGTCTTGGTGTAGCGGTAAAGCTGTCATCTGAGAACCTCCACGAGATCGAATCGTAGAAACAATCTCTTGTACAAATTCAGAAAAATGATTGTGTACAAAGACCACAAAGTGGTTCAACCATATTTCAGACCCCGCGCAAGCGGGTGCTACGTGCACCGAACTGCCCTTTTTTATATAACTTAATTTAGATGTTTAATAATTTTCAGACATTCTCTAAATAAGAAATTAACTATTTGCACCTCACAATATAACATTTCAGAGTATTCTAAAAAATAGTTTCATCTAGGGGTATAAGTCAAAACCACATAGTTCTAATGACCCAAAAACCACGGATTTAGAATATAGTTTGTTGGAATAATGGATTGAATTTTAATAAATTTAACAATTAAAATTTTATTACGAATTTTGTCAAAAAATATTGAGTAAAACCCGACACGACGGTGCTATGTTATATTTCTTTAAAAAAATTATATTACTAAAATAATATTGGGAAAAACTTGGGTACACCAAAGCTAGGTACATTAGATATTGTGATTCATTCTGGACCGTTCGATCTTGATCTATAGTGGAGATCTTGATGTATCTAATTGTCCAAAATGACTCAGGCTATCTAATGTACCTATCTTTGATGCATATAATTTTTTTCCAATAATATTATTATTATATCATTATCTAAAAAATTATGTCATCATAAAAATAATATAATGCATTGATAAATTTTAAATTGTCAATAAATAGTTTCTTTGTGTTTGTATTAGTTGGTGTATGTTGTATTTTTTGTATATGTTTTCAATTATTAACTTATTATTGTGAGCAAGGCTATGGTAATATGCATAACATACTCCTTTTCGTCCTATGCGATTATGCATGTTTAATTTTTTTTCAAAAATTAAAATTTAAGTAGCTCAATAAAATTTTCATATCAAAATCTTGTAGAAAATAAAATTTTATGATTTTTAGAACTTTCTTGCTATTTTTAAACATTTTTTAAAAACAACCCAGAAAATGACACTATTCAAAACTAAATCTGGTTTGTTTTTAAAAATATATAAAAATAGCACAAAAAGCTCAAAAAATTACGAAATTTGATTTCCTACAAGATGTTGATATCAAGAATTTATTGAGCAACTTAAATCTCAATTTTTTAGCAAATGCATAGCCGCATAGGACAGAAGGAGGTGTCTTATGTATATTATTATATCCTTACTCTATTATTATTTATATTTTTTAATAAAATTTTACGAATGAAGTCCATCGAATTTGCTAAATCGGACCGCCTAACATAATATCTGAACTGAATGTTCACAGCCTCAATTCATACGTTCGACATGTATATATTACTAGAAAAGACACGTGACATCACCACTATCAATGTCTTCTCTGTATAAAAAAACAGCTCCCCCACTATTTATGCCTTTTCTGTAAAAAAAATTCAGAAAAATTATAAAAAAACATTAAACAGTGAAAATATTGTTCACTTGAACAGCATAAACACTATTCCTTGGCACTATAGATGTATAAACTTTATAAATTATGTTGAGTTGATCCATATTAATTTTAAATATTTCTTTTTCAATGAAAAGCAAGATGGTGTAAAACAGTATCTGTCAGAGTTCTACTTAGATGCAGGGCTTTTGAAGTTTCTGAAAGATCCTTGATTCATAAAATAAATCTATAATATATCATTTTTGGATATTAGTTACTATAATTGCTACAGTTCCAATGAATATTGCATTTTTATACTACATTAATCTCTTCTGGCAATCAAAAAATTGGTTGCAATAGATATTATTTGATTGCAAGGGAATATTTTCACGACAAAGAAAGTTTGATTTTAGTGGTTGCAAAAACCTTGATAGCAATAGATACACAATCAGAATATTCATTGCAATTGATATGTTTAATGCAACAAAATTCAAGTTGTCGCTTTGTTGTGACAATAACATTATCGCAACCAAATCACGGTTGTGATCATGCATTTAAAACAACCGCATAATGGTGGCAAAATAAAATTGCAACCAATAACTCATCAATCTCACACGACGAAAAATTTGTTGCAAATGAGTGTGACAATTAATATTCTACAACTAATATAATGGTTGCATTCGGATGCATACGCAATCGTACTTTGATTGTAACTAGAAAAGGCACGTGATTCCGCCATTATCTATGCCTTTGCTGAAAACAAATTTCTGGGAAAAAAATTTGAACAGTAAAAATACTAATTTTTTTTGGGAAAAATAAAAAAATTGAACAGTAAAAATATTATTTCTTGGCACTGTAGATTCTACAGTGTCAAGGCATGGGACAATGATATATTGTAGATATGTTGTGAAAATTAGCAATAAGCTGTTGCAACCATGATACGATTGCAATTTATTAATAATTATAATGCATCATTTGATTCCCCAATGCAGCAATCATCAATAAAGCATTGAATTATTTTTTATGGTTTTTTGTTATTAATTAATCCCAAATAAAAATACTTTAAATTTTTTTGGAGAAAAAGAAAGGGGTAGTTTCCCACTAATTTCTATTGATTGATGTTTATTACATAATTTCTTAATCATAGTTTTGTCTGCCTATGCCAATTTGGTTTCTTACAGACAAACCACATCTGGTTTGTTTCTCTTAATCATTCCCTTTATCTGAACTCTCTTGTCTAGTCGTTGAGGCCTCTAACGTTCCAAGAGATGATAGAGTGAGTTCTATTGTTTTGATTCATGAAAACTGAGTGCGATTTCTCTTCTAAACAGAAAGTGCTACAACATTCATCACATTGGGCTACAACATAGCTAAAGCAAAGTAAAACAAAAACTACTATAAAAAGAATCACAAGTACTTGTTACTACTAGTCTGGTGTCTTCCTTCACATACTAAAAAACTGAACTAACCATCGTCTACTATGACCAAACAACTAGAAACATCTAAATGACTAAACTTCCTGCCTTCTCTTTACAGGTAGTGCTTCACTCCCATGATTTCGATCTCTTGCATAGCCATTGATTCTACAATTGGAGTTGGCGGGCGTTCTTGATGTCCACTTCTGTGGCGACCTCAATTTGCAAATTGATATGTGATGTGATCGTCAATCCAATGCTTTGCAGAATGTTGCAGACTTGCTGCTTGGAATGAGGTTCTTCTTACCTTGTCAAGTCTAGCAATACATGTGCCATCGCCTTCCTTTTCCTTTTGTGGATGTGGTTGGTAGCAAGAGCATTTCAGTTTGTTTCCCCGCTAATCTTGGGCTGCGTCGGAGTCTAGTAACAACTGAAGAGGTGACTGGGGCAGTTGGTGGGGAGTAGATAACCATCACGGACTGCTCACTTTCGATTGGTGCTGATTTCTTGGCTGTGGTGCTGAGGGGGCTTTCTTGTGACTGATACCCCCAAGCCTCACATGGCAATAACACTTGGGCCACTGACTCGTTCGACCCCAATATGGAAGCAGAGGCTTGGGCCATATACAATGGGACCATGGCCACATGACAACAATACCACCTCACTTCCATCTCCAGCAGCTACATGCAAGCTGACACAGATTCTGCATCAGAAGAAGTAGATATGACACCTACACTTCCCTTGCTACTAGCATGCGGGTGGAAACGCAGTGCTCGAAACAACTGTACTAGTGCAACAACAGAAAGACGCAGAGAATCACCACAAGGAGACGAAGGACGCAGAAGGAAACAAGAAGAACGAATGGATTTACCAGCACAATCACAAAAATGATGACCAGGAAAATGATGCACAAAGTGACAAAAGGTGGAGCCAAGACGGTGAAGAAGATTACGTCAAGCAGTGGTATTTCTTCGAGTCTTCTGGATTATTTGGGTCCAACAGTTCAATTACTAGTTTTGGGCTTAATGCTTCCATTTGGTTGTCTTGGTTTTGGGCCTGAGGCTATTGCCAGCCTGGCACGGTTAGGGAGAGTGGTTGGGCCGACACTTCTCGGGCGTGAGACGGTGAGCGTGCAAGTGAGCTTAGGAGCCTCATGGTTTGTTTTTGGGCGCGTGACATGCTAGTCTAGCACTGAGCAAGCTCTACTGTTCCCAATATAGTTGGCGTTTGGAAGTGGTGCATCAGAGTTGTCAGTGCTAATGAGACAGCTTGCCTTGCTTGTTGAAGAAGTTCTTCCAGATTGCTTGTGGCCTGGACTATGGGTTTGGCCATGTGTGTGGTGTCGTTTTGCGTGGGTAAAGTTAGGAGATTCCAGTAGTCCGTCGAGTTTGCCGATCGGGTCAAGTTCCTTGAGTGCGAGGAGGATGATGAAGAGCCACCCTGTGGGTTGAATGGTTGTGGGTCGAATTCTGGATCTTGTGGCAGTAGGCTGGTCGGTGACTGTGGTGGGATGTTATCGTCTTCTTCAAGTATGAAAGGAGTGGCACTCCAGGGCCTCCACTGGGTAATTGTTACTCCAATCGATGTGGCGTAGCGGCCTTCTCTGTACATGCATGAAAGAGGTAAATGCTTAGAATGCTTAGACGCCACCAAAGCTTTCACACAACAAAAATGGCCGGCATCTTTGTCGAAAGCCAGGATGTGGATCGGGTAGCCGCATTACTTAAGGACATTGGTGATTTCCTTAGTGGTGTATGCTTGAAGTGGAAGCCCATGGAGTTTTACCCAAATTTGATGAGTTGGAGGGTCACTTGTCATCCCAAATTTTGGGATCCGCTCTTGGATTCTAAATTGTACCACTATGTGGGATGATGTAGGTGCCGAATTGGATGATTTTGTTGCGAAGGTGCACATCCAAGCATAGTAGGATGAAAGAGGAGACTGTGCCAGGGAGTTGTTTGAGGTCTTCCGGGTGGCATCGGTGGGTTAGGCTGAGTTTGTGAGCCATGTGTCTGGGTAAGTCATATGATAGAGATCATGCGGTAATGATGACAAAACTACTCGCCATTAAGTATTTGTTTTCATCCGTGCGGTAATGATGAAGGAGCCGAGCTTGATTAAGGTGGGGGAGGTTTTTGGTTTTGTCGCCTCGGGAGTCGCCTTGGCTTCTTCTCGTCTCTCCATCTTTCCCTAATTGCCAAGTTGCATTTTACAAAACTGAGGACTATATACAAATATTGCATCTTTCAATCTGAGGACTATATTAATCTGTAATTATAATTTATATTTTTAATTTAAGAGCATCTTTCAATTTGGAGGTTATTATTTACAGTTGATTCTTAGTACACAAGTGCAAGATTATTTGACAATAAATAATCTGAGGACTATATAAAAATAGTGCATTGTGAATGTTATTCTTTAATATTGCAATTTTACCAATTTGGATAATTTTCAAAAACAAAACTAACCAATATCTGTCAGGACTGACCTGCATCACATATTTGTTGTGCTAGATAAAAATTAGCGAGCTTCAATTCATCTACCTCCTCTCCTAAGATAACATGCAAAGAAATAAAAAAATCCAGTAAAGGTTCTTGAGAAGTTTTATTAGGATCCCTCATACACTAGATTTTGGATCCATATTAGTCAAATTTGGACATCTAGCTCCAAAACACTTGAAATAATTCAACACTGCTAATGGCTAACCTGTATTCTCTCATCAGCAATTGTCGCTTGCAGTCAAATGAGGATAAGAAAATATGTGATTCATTTCAATTATTTTGTTAAACGACTCAAACAAAGGCTTGACTAGAAATATATTGGTGTTTTATGAGGTAGAAAACAATAATGAGATTTAATTAAGACTTCATGCATAAAAAGTATAATAGATGCTTTGGAAGTTCAGAAGCTGATTTCATCCAAGTACCATACTATTCAAACCCAACAAGTATCAAACATTTTTTTTAACAAATCCAAATACCTCGCACAATTTTAACCTCAAATTTACACTCAATACAAATTTGTAATCTATAAAGTGCTTTATTTAATTGACAAAACAAATTGACGATCTCAACAACTGCATTAACTTCCTGATGCAACCCCATGTCTAAGGTTGTATTCCTAAGGAAATTCTGAAATGCACAACAACAAGTTTCAATAATACAAAAATATGCAGTAGGGCAAACAATAGATTAGCCAAATAAACTCATGCAATTCAACAAAAACTGGTAATAAAATCATCTAAGGAAATGTCGCTTCACATTTATTTTTGTGGCCCATTATTTCTAAAAAGGGACATGAGAGTAGATAGTACAGAATAAAAATAGGACTTTGGTTGATCATTGTACATTGTGGCCATCAACTTTGGGGGATCATTGTACAATGTTGTCATCGATCAGCGTGCTGGGGACTAAATTAAAGGAGGGTTTGTTGCGCGAAAATGACATTTTTTTTTGAACTAAATGGGGAGCAACCCCATCACTTCCTTTCTATTAAAAAAGAAGCAGAGTAACAAAAGAAACAGAAAAAAAAGTTCGAGTTAGAGGATCAATCATCCTCCTCTTCCCAAAACACTCTTCTTGCACTGGTACCATTATCTCATCCCCTATCTATCTTTCCATCTTATTGTGATGTCTATAAATCCTATTTCACACCCCTTACACAGTGGAAACACAAAGCACCCATGGTCAGTTTTCGATCCAACACTGACCGATTTGGAACAGAAAAAAACATAACATAACAAATTATTTTAATTGCTGAAATTGTCATCCTATATCTATAGGTATCCCTGGCAGTCTTTCTTCAACTACCATTCTTCGTTTCAGCATCATCCCCATATTGGCTTCAGTCCAATCTTCCATGGCTCTTTTGAATTCACCCTGCCAAGCTCCTGTCCAATATACCATCAAAGCTCTTAGTGCTATCATGAATTCATTTAGATTTTTTTCTTCACCTTCTTTGAAACAAATTTCGTTCCTTTCCAACCACATCCTCCATATGATGGCTATACCTATTGTTATGAAAATTTCTCTATCTATTTTATTCAAGCTACCAGTGTATTCATATAGGTCTACAATAGTGTTTGGTACATTATTTATCTGAAAGCTATTTAGGAACCATTTCCATATTTCTTTAGCATGCACACATTGGAAAAATAGATGGTTGATTGTTTCTTGCGATGTGCAGTATACACATGCTGAGTCACCCTGCCATCCTCTCCTTGTCAGAGTACATCTGACCAAAAAATTTCCTTTAAGCATTAGCCACATAAATAATTTTATTTTCAATGGGATGTTTATGGACCACAAAATACAGGTTGATTGGTCTGTGATCCCTCTATCACTGATCCAATTGTAAATATGTTTGTTCCTAATCTCAGTCTTCTTTTGATCTTGCCACATCAGCTTATCCTTGCTATCACTCAGAGGCAGGAATGATAATACCTTATTGTAAAGCAGAGACAGATCTTCCCTTTGTTTCATGGCCAAGTTTCTTTTAAACTCCAGCTTTGGTACACCTGAAACTACTACTTCATATACAGTTATTTCAGGATTTGATGTTATTTGAAATAAAGAAAAGAAGGATATACAAAGAGCTAAATTGTCACACCATTTATCTAACCAAAATCTGGTAGTTTTGCCATCACCTATCTGTATGTGTTTATTAATATTGATAATGTCCTCATATTTTTTAATTGCTCTCCAGAAAGGGGACCAATTTGTCCTATTGGTAGAGTCTTTGTATTTATGTATTAATATTTGTTTCCACCATCCTTGGCATTCAGGGTCATTTAATCTCCATGTCCATTTGCACAAAAGGGATATGTTTATGTCTCTTAGGTTAATTACCCCTAATCCACCTTTATCTATAGGTTTGCATATGTCATGCCAGTTGCACATATAGAGTTTTTCTTTTTACCAGCATTCCACAGAAATGCCTTTCTAGTTTTATCAATTTTCCTAATCACTGTAATGGGAATTCCATGGAATGACATCATGTAAAGGGGAAGGGATGATAGCACATTGTTAATAAGGACTAGTTTGCCTCCTAGGGAAAGGTATGAGCCCATCCAACTTTGTAATTTTATCTGATATGTTTCAATGATGTGATCCCAGTCTTTAATTCTTGGTTTCTTCCGATGGATGGGTATTCCCAGGTATCTCAAAGGCCATTTAGATAATTTGCACCCAAACTGATATGCTAATTGTTGGTTGTGTTCAACCTTTAGATTTATAGGGTAGGCTTCACATTTTTCATAATTAATTTTCATACCTGAGATTGCTTCAAAAACAATAAAGGTCCATTTGAGCACTTCCACCATCTTTTCTTTAGCTTGCAAAAATATAATCGTATCATCTGCATAATGGAGGTTAATTATAGAGTAACCATTATTGATCTCAGGTCCTAACCCTCTTAGATGCCCATTGTCTCTAGCTTTAATAATGAGTTTGTTAAGGACATCTGCAACCAAATTGAAAAGTATTGGAGACAAGGGGTCACCTTGTTTAAGACCTCTCTTTACCTCAAAATATGTTGATTGTTGGCCATTCAAATTGATACATGTATGTCCTTTATAGAATAAAGATTTCAACCAGTTAATCAATTTAATAGGAAATCCTCTATGCAGCATCATATCAAAAAGGAATTGCCAATTAACTCTATCATAAGCTTCTCCATATCTATTTTCAATACCAAACCTTCTTCCTTCTTTTTCCTAACTGAATGCACAATTTCTGATGCACATACTACATTGTCTAGTATATACCTTCCCTTAAGGAATTCAGCCTGAGATTCATCCAATAATTGATTTACTATGGGTTCTAATCTTGTTGTTAAGACCTTGGTAATTAGTTTATAGATACAGTTAACTAATGAAATAGGTCTAAAGTTTCTTATCTCAGTTGCATTGGGTGTTTTAGGTACCAGACAAATCATGGCTCTGTTGATTTTGGATGTATCTAAGGTGCCATGATAGAAACATTTAAACATGAGCATAATATCTTTTTTTAATATGTCCCAGTATGTCTGGTAAAACTTAAAAGACATACCATCTGACCCAGGGGCCTTATCCCCAGCAGACTCAAATAGAGCCTTTTTCACTTCCTCTTCAGTAAACTCTTTAACAAGATTTGAGTACATAATTGGAGACACTTTATCTGATGTGTCCCAAAATTCATTGTCTATCTCAATCAATTGGGTTCCTGCAATACCAAAAAGATTCACATAGAAATCCATCACATGTGCTTCAATGACATTTTTATCAGAGCAGTCAACACCTTGTATCTTGAGGTGTGATATTCTTTTTTTACATCTAGAATTTGTAGCCATTCTGTGAAAATATCTGGTATTGTTATCATCTTGTAACAACCATTTAATTTTTGATCTGGAACTCCAATATTTTTGTTCCTCCTCATAAATCCCATTGAGGGTATTGTGGGAATCAAGGTATTGAGAGTACTCCTAAATTTCCCATTCTCTATTTTCCTAAATAGATTGAAGTTCATCAAGGATTTTTTTTGTGTTTGTTTTTATCTTTTTTTTGTTTTCCATAGTGATTTCTTGCCCATCCTTTCATTTTTTTTTCTAAGCATTTTTATTTTTTGACCCATTTAGATGTTGTGTCCATTTGACCCGTAATTTCTATAGTCCCCCATTTGATCATTAGTTCATTAAATTCAGGTATTTCAGTCCACTCTTTTTCAAACCTAAAACTATGATGATTCTCTAAAATTGATTGAGTATCTAGTAACAGAGGTGAATGATCTGATTTAAATCTAGTTAAGCATTTCACATCACAATTTGGGAACTTGTCCTCCCATAATTTGTTAAAGAGTAATCTATCTAACAATGCCAAACAAGGGGTAAGTCTCATGCTGGACCATGTGTACTTGTTCCCATTTAACTGATATTCCATTAGATCATTTCTATTTAGAAAATTGTTAAATTTGGTAGCACCTGAAAAGTTAAATCTTGAGTTGTTTTTCTCATAACTGAATCTAAGGGTAATCACCCCCTATTACCATGGTCCCTCCCAAGCATCACTAAGTTTTTGTAATTCATGAAAAAACAGGTCCTTCTGTGAGAAATTAGTAGGGCCATAAACTATTGTGAGTCCAAATACCCATTTATCATCATCCTTTTGTATAATCACTGGTACTGAGAACCTTCCTATATAGCTTGTTTTAATGGTAAATTTATTGGTGTTAATCCCTATCATAATCCCACCTGCAGACCCCTGACCAGTCAGTGTTATCCATTGGAAATTTAAGGGAGAGAAAGAGTTAACAATCCTTTTGGTATATTTACATTTTTTTGGTTTCTTGGATACCAATTATACCTGCTTTATTGTCTAAAATGAGTTCCTTTAGATATCTTCTTTTTCCTATTTTATTTACCCCTCTGATGTTCCAGCATATTATTTTCATATTATATCCAAAGGTTTAACCCTAGAAATGATAATATCTAATTTGTCTCTCTTCTCTTTCTCCCTTTTCAAGAATTTTGCCCCATATTTTAGTTTATATTCCATTTCATCAACTGCTGAATCAAACTGTTTTTTAGTAAGGGATCTAAGAAACTGTACAAACTCCAAACTCTCATGGTCATTTTCTGCTAATTTTAATCCATAGCATTGGAATAGTTGCACAACTTCATAATCTGTGAGTTCTACAAAAGGAAAAGAGCAAGAAATAGAATGTTTACCTTCATGAGAGGTCATATTGATAGCTTTTGATTTCAACTTCATTGCCTTCTTCATTGTTGTATTCTCAGGATTGTGGAGCCTCTACCTGAGACTCATCCTACTCACTGGGGGTAGTTGGGCAAGGGGTTGTACATCTAGTGACTGTTCAATCACCCCCCTTCAACTTGTGCTATATTCTCCTCCAGTGTCTCATTGTCTTCCCCCATCTCTGCTAAGTTCACCATCTCCCCTTTTCATCTATCAGTGTCTCATTTCTGAGAATTACCTCCTTATTACTGGTGATATCTTCTTGTATTTGGTCCCTTGGTTTCTTATTTCTAGACCCTATATTGTCCTCTACCTCACATCTTTGTACGGTGTCAACTATCACCATACTGTGTTCATTTGTAGAGTGGGAGGGTTCCCCCTCACAAAATATTATCTCTAGCTCATCTTGTTCACCATTCTCATCTTCTTCAATCAGAATTCCTTTTCCCTTATCAGTTTTTCCCTGATAAGACCTCAATTCTTCTTCAACTGCCCCTTCTTTTTCATCTAACTCCTTGCTTCCCTCATAATTATTCCCTAGATCCTCTTCCTCCTCAAGAAGGTCCTCCTCATCCATATCTCCTCTTTCTTTACCATGTGGTGCCTTATTATTGTTATCTCTATCTCTATTGGTATCTTTTGGAATCCATATCCTTTTTATCTTAACCCTATCTCCCCTTGGTTCCAGGGGTTTGTCAAAAAGAAATCTTACTTTTGACCAGCAAAATTCCCCTCTATCGTTTCGATAGACTACCTGCTTGAATTCAGGTATATCAGCCACATTACACACCCCTATTCTGATTTTAGCATCTTTCATGTCAGTTCTAGCTAATGTGCTTCTATCTATTTCCAATACTACTCCAAACGATTCAATTAACTTCTCGAATTCTCTCTTACACCACAGTTTCCTAGGAAAACCTACGATGCTTACCCAGTGGCTTCTCATACGAGCTCCGTTCTCAAAGGAAGGGTCCCAGGGGCAAGTGCGAAGGTTGCTGTTGTCGATTCTGGCGAAGCCACATCGTATCACCCGATCTCTCCACCATCCGGGCCCCTCCACCATCAGTCTGTATTCTTCCACCTCAGATACCTTCCAGGGGAAGGCTGGCGCTGCCCTGACCAGACTGGCTTCTACACGATCACGAGGAAACTCCTGATTCGTGTAGATCACCACGCATTTCCTAAACTCCTCCTCGATCTGTCTAGACTCTGTTGAATTCTCGAATAGCATGATTCGAGAGCTCATCTTGGATTGATTGACTATGGATCCCGAGTTTGTGTTTAGTGAGCTTATCTCCTTCAGTACCTCATGATCTGTTGTCTAAGGCTTACGAGAAGATCTCTCACACTGCCAAGATCTATGCCCCGATCTTCCACACTCGAAGCAAATAATTGGATTTCTACAGCTGCTAGCTCGATGCCCCTTCTCTCTGCATCGGTAGCACTGATCTGGAAGAATGTGGAATCTTGCTGCTTCTATAGGCTTTCTAACCGCTTTTTCCCCAAATCTAATGGTCTGATGTGCACTCAGTCTTTTGGTAATAGCTTGAGCCCTTGGTGCTGATGTTAGAGCATCTTTGTACAATCCATGCTTTGAATGTTGCACCGCGGTTGATCTTTTTGCTACTACATCGCCAAGCGTTTGATATAGCTTGAAGATCAGCGCGTCTTCATCCGATGGGGGAGATGAAGTTTCACCATTAAAGACTTTCAGAGCGGTCGAAAGCCCAAAGTCCTTTATCGCCCCGAAATCGCCTTTTTTTTCTCTTTCACTCATATTGGGCCGAATCCAAAACTGATTTTTTATGGCATTTTTCTTTGATACAACCAAAAAATATAATGTAGAAACAAACCGATTTGCGAATTTCGATTCGAGAAACAGGGAGAGACCTTACGCGAGATGACAGAGGAACTGGTCTTTGCTCGGAGATTGAAGAGTTTTGTTTTTGCTTCTTTCGTCTTTGTCACTCTTTCTCTTTTTTCTCTTCCTTCGCTCACTCGTTGTTCAAGTGTGAGGCATCTCTATTAGAGAGCGCACTACTACAGAAAGAGGTTTTCACAGTCCTTCTTTTAAACTGGCTATAGCTTTAACACCGAATTTTAATCAAACTTGGATGTTAAAGAGGTCTTCTACATCGGACTATGGTACTCGGCCGGTGTTAAAGGGGTCTTTTACACCGGACCAATCTACTCGTTCGATGTTAAAGGGGTCTTTTACACCGGACCAATGTACTGGCTGGTGTTAAATGTGTCTTTTACAACGGACCGTTGTACTCGGCCGGTGTTAAAGGGGTCTTTTACATCGGACCAATATACTGGTCGGTGTTAAAGGGGTCTTTTACACTCGACCGTTTGTACACTCCGGTGTTAAAAGATATCTCACGAATCGTCATATTGTTTCAAATCCACAACGTCCATTCTATACTGATCTGACGCTCAAAAATCACTCAGAAAAAATCCACGGATCACCTCTTTGATTCTCTATATAATTCATCAATTTCTCTCATTTCTCACCTCTTTGATTCATATTTCTCATTTCTCATCTGATATCTTCTCTAAGAAAAAAATATTTACTAGCTACTTAGAAAAAATTCGTTTGTCTTTTGATTTACTTCCTTTTGTCTCATCTGAAAAGTTTTGTTTCTTAGAAATTTTGGAACATGAATCAAAAGAAATAAAAACCCCACGGATCAAGAGAAATTTAGATTCAAAAATATATATTTGAAATTTGAATCTTAAATATACATGTAGATTGTTTATGTAAATATTATAAGGCTATTTTTAGAATAAATTTTAAAAGTTTAGGTTATTTTTAAAATTATAATGTAGATTGTTTATGTAAATATTATAAGATTTTAGATCATTTTAGAAAAAAAAGTTGACAATTCTCTTTTAGCGCTGTCAGACATTAATTTTGGCGCATGCTTCCTAGGCGCATTAAGTGACGCTATCTACCTAGGTGCATTAATTTCTTGGCAGCACCCCTTTGGATCCGATGTAAAAACTCAAATAAGAGGACTCTGGCACCACCTCTTTAAAAGCGAATTGGCAATCTTTAACAGCGGTCCGATGCCTACAGATCCGCTATTAAAGGTCGAACTTCTAACAGCGAAGTGTTTAGCCTTTTAACAGCGGGGCTAGGTCCGATTTTAAAGACTTGTTTGGTCCGCTTTTAAAGATCGTAACTGTAGTAGTTGCGAGAGGCTGGGATTTTGGCTGCGGTGGTTAGGGTAAGGAAGTATAGTGAGAGAGCGCGTGCAGGAACTCAGAGAAACAGTGCGGCGATGACTAGATTTTTCTTGCAAATGTTTCATCTCCGGCGAAGAATGGAAGCTCATGGAAAATATCGCAAAGTAGGATTGTGGTTTTTTGTCAGCGTCTTCCATCTCTTAATTATATTTTCATTTCCATAACCGTCTTAATTATTTAAAATATTGAAATTGATTTGGCGGGGATTAGGAAAAAAATATGCGGCATAAAATTTGTGACAATTCATCTCAAGTTAGATGTCAGTGTGCAACAACAACATGTAATGGGAAATTTTTCAAAGGACTAAAGAACAAATTTTTTAACAAATAAGGCCAATGACACTCTAAAAATTTCACAAAAAGTCAAAATTGCAAGTATTACTTGCGCATCTAAAACGTAAAATTTGTTTTGAAATCTTCAAAGAAAGGCATAGGAGTTGAAAAATATGAGATAATTAAGGCACAACTATTACATACGCCATTGGCCCTTTGTGAAATTTTCAGATTGTCATTGGCCTTATCTGTTGACATTTTTTGTTCAATGGCCTTTTATGAAAATTTGCCCATGTAATGAATTAGAAAAAATTTCATAGAGCGTCAAGGATTGAAAAAAATGAACAAATAGGATTAAAGGAACCCTAAAATTTCAAAGAGGGTCAAAGGGGGTTGGGAGTATGTACACTTATGAGTGCACTATTTGATTGTGCACTCATGGTTTTAACCATTGGATCAATGGATTACACTCTCTCTTCTTAAATTACTTGGAGAGAGAAAAATAATAAATTATTAAACTATTAAGAAAGAGAGTGTAGTCCGCTGATCCAATGGTCCAAACCATGAGTGCACAATCAAATGGTGCACTCATGGGTGTACCCACTCCCAACCCGACCAAAGGCGTAAGTATTACTTGCATCCTTAAGAAGATTCATTTTTTCCTGATTCTCAGGCACTTTTGCAGGAGATTTAGCAATTGTGGGTCCCACACTTAGGGGAGAAAGTAATAGTTGCATCCCTAGTAAGAAGTTTAGGACATATACAAGTAGGATATTTGTCTCAAACTTTACGAAAAATACAAAATGGTCTAATGGCAGGGAGATTTGATTAGAGGCGCTGGGCTTGAAATATGGCATGGATTCGAATTTCCCTACTGGACCATTTTTTTAATTTACCATAGGGGCGCAAGTAATATTTGCACCCCTGATGTGTGAGCTTGTTGCTGGAAAATCCAGAGAGCATCCAATTTTGAAATCAAATCAGGAGCGCAAAAAATACTTGCTCCTCCATGGTGTGCAAGGCAGACCCACTTTTTAGTGAGGCAATGGACTAGAGACACAAGTATTACTTGCGCCCCTAATACTTGTGTAATCTGGACACATGTGCCTATTTTTTAGATTCCTATTTGAAAATTACAACAAACAACAACAAAAAAGTTCTCTAATTATCAGAAACAACAACAAAGACCGAAATTTTTTTATTAACCAAAATAAATTGAAAAGACACGAGAATGGCAGATTCGGGCCAAAATCCCCAAACTAGCCATTCCAGAGTCATAGAATCCGCCCAAAATCTGGCATCACAGAAAACCACATAACCCGGGAATCAGGAAATTCGGAGTAACTCCGGAATCACGGACTCCGAAGTAAATCTAGAATCATAAACTTCGGAGTTACGTTATTACATGTGATTCCAGAGTTTTGTATTTTTAACCCATCATCTTTCTTCTGCATCTAGCATCTCTTCCTCTTCCATGAAAATAGATCTTTTGTTTAGAAAAAAAATTTGAGGCAATTTTTTTGTTATTCTAGAGTTTGGTTAGGCCTTCTCTTTCCGAAGCTCTTCTCTTTTCTCACTGCTGTAACAGGTAAGGTTGTTTTTTTAATGTTAAAAATGGTTGATTTTTGGAAAAATATTGAAAATAACAAATTTTGTAGAAATTTGTGTTGATTTTTGTAGAAAATTTATTTAGTTAGATAATTGTTAAATAATTATTAGTATCCTTAGATAATTGTTAAATTATTTACATACTCATTAAAAAATTGTTAGATATTTTTTAGATTATTGTTAAATTAGTTAGTTTAGATAATTTTGTAAGCTGTTAAAATTGTTAGATTATTGATTTTTTAAATTTAAAGGCAGTTATGTCCAAATGACGAGACCTCAAAAAAGTAGCTCTTCTCGATCTAGGTCTTCTCAGCCTAGCACCTCTGAGGCTAGTGCTTCTCTCCCTCCCGATTGTCAGCCATTTTCCGACTTGTTGCAGTTGCCTGTCACCAAACACAAGATTTCGACCGTCATGAAAGATGTTGTATATTTTTTGTAATATATATATTGTAATATATATTTATTTAACGATCTTGTGCGAAAAATTAAATTTGTTTAATAATGTGCTGGTTGTTGAAATATTGCAGAGTGGTGATGACTTGAAGTGCATTTGTCATGACAATGTCATAACATATCACGAGAGTTGTGGTCCGGCATTGAAGATGTTGGGGTTGTACCATATTTCTCAGTTGGGGCATAAGAGGTGAGACAAGGGATTGATTACAGTACTAGAAGAGCGCTGAAGGCTCGAGACGCACACATTTCACATGCCTATTGGGGAGGTGACCATCATGCTGCAAGATGTTAGCTGTTTATGGGGGCTGCCCATAACTGGTATGATTTTTTTCGGAATTTATGATAACAACTAGAGGCATATGGTACAATAGTATTTTGGCAGAGATGTCGGGGATGAGATGTGGAGGGGTCGTGCTTCAAAGAAATCTGGACAACAATAACGACTTGTTTCGAATTAAAGTCTTAGTTTGAAGTGGTTGCGGCGCGAGTTCGCTAATATGCCGAAAAAACCCACACAGAAGCAGGTAGATTACTATATTCGAGCTTACATTATATACTTGTTTGGTTTTGTCGTGTTTTCAGACTCCAGTGGAGACAGTTTACCGGCCATGTATCTCCAGTTTTTTGAGAATTTGAGTAGCTCACCTAAGCTTTACAATTGGGGGTGTCATTTTGGCATACTTGTATCGTGCATTATTGATTGCCTCTCGGAAGTAGCCTCATTTTATTTGGGATTCATCAAAGTTATTGCAATTGTGGTCTTGGACCCACTTAAATGTGTGTCGGCCAAAAGAGGACAAAAATCACACTTTTACTACCTGGGGTTTATCGGATCGAGAGTCATGTCACGCTTACAGGAGGGCATGGACGGGTTATAAATTGTGGAAAGACAACCCTCACAATGTTGGAGGAAAGCATCCACGAGATGTTTTGAATGCTATGAAAGATGGCGAAGTAGTGTGGACACCTTACACTGCCTCCCCCCCCCCTTTGTACTACGTGATCAGGGGGTTTGGTTGACTAGAGTTCCTCTGATTCATTTTTTAATAGTCTCACATCACTATTCGGACAGCGTCTTAAGGCAGTACGATTTACTTTAGAGCATTCCTTCCCCTCCTCTATTGTCTTGGGATGTTCATCGAGCGTTAGACCAGGTAGATCATACTGATGGACATTATGGTCTCTATTGGGGAGATCATCACGCTAATTATGTGAGTCAGCGAAGTTCAGATAGACAACTGTCTTGTATCATTCCTACAGATGGGCGACCACATCATAATGAGTGGTGGTTTCAGCATTATTTGCCATGGTATGAGAGATTTGGGATGAGAACGATTTATTTAGAGCGTGACCCTGCCACTGCCTCCTCTGTCTGAGCCACCTAGCAGACTCACATATGTCTCTCATTCTGAGTACGCCACACGACATGTTAGCGATGCTTCTTAACTTACTCAATTGCTACTTAATATATGTATGTTGTGTTGCTTACAAATTTCTTTTTGCACGACATGCGCACCTTTATGCATGAAGTCATGGCAATCCCACTGGTCCTGACAAGGGAGTTGAAGTGTTTCAGAAAGAGGACATTATTATCATGTCAAGGACACCTGCATGATGTCGGCCAGGGGCATAAGTTGGACAAACTGTTAAGGGATGCTGGGTTATTCGAAAGAATCGAGGATATTACGACCTCAGACGAGCCTGAGATTCCAGGCTTTCGTGATCAGGAGGCGACGTGGGCTACAACATATGACGGAAAATTAGAGATCTTCCAAGCTTCCCTAGGGTGCTGGGGGGGGGGGGGGTTGGTTTGCAGCTTATTTGTATTGTGTGTCAACAAAAAAAATTTAATGATTAGGTGAAGTCGTGTGTGGTCTTAACATATTTTGTGGTTTGGTTTCTTCTTTTTTGTAATGTCATCTGTAGTTATTTTTTTCTTGGTGGGGTTTGATTTATTGTGTTTGTATGTTCGTTGTTTTCATGTGTTTTTTCATGTTAACAGAGCCCCACTTCAAATATGAATGGGCTAATGAGTTGGATTGCTCAGAAGAAAGATGACTTCAATTTATCCCGACTTTCAAATGGATTTGTGTTGTCCTCAAATTACATTAATCTACAGTAATAATTTGAATTCAAGTACAATTTAAATCCGTTAAATTTGAAATTACGCTTCTAATAAGGTAGAATGAACCAACTAATCACTAATTTTGTTACCTTCTCTAGCTTGGAAGAATGATCCTTAGCGTGCTTATTTTAATATTTCAAGTTAAGAGGATGAACTAAGGCATCATCATTCATGTGCCATCATTCTCTTCAAAAAGTTAAGTTCTCACTCTATTAATCAAGTTCTACACTAAATGGGTATCAACAATCGTTAATTAATAATAGCAGAGTCCTCAGCTTTCAACTGAAGTGACCCTCTCTCGAGACTAGACAAATTAGAAAGAATGCCTGCAACCAAAGGATCAGAGGCAAAGGTATTGAATTATCTATGCCATATTTCTTGGAGAAGTTTTGTACTGGATCAAAGTTTTTTTTTTTGAAATTAGTGGGGGGTGCCCACCACTTTCTTTTTCATTGAAAAAAGAAGTAACAAGTACAAAGAACCATACACAATTAAGCTAAATCATATCAACCTTAAAGTCTACTCAGCAATCATGCCTCCCTATAGCTTCCTTCTGAAATGGCACCGGTACCATATATCGAAGGTATCGGTGCCTTATTGTTATCTATCTATATCTCTATAAACCTGCCTCAGACAACTATTAAAATGAATCAAGATGCCCTCAAACCACTCATAGTGTTTCAACCATTTGGAAAGAATCCCCTTTAGTGCCCAAAACACCTAGCAAAATCACAAACTCAGACATATATACAATGTTTTTTTACACTCAGGCATGCACCACCACCAAAGTTTTTCTACTGCACAATTCTCAAAGATTGATCCAGCTGCAGCCGAATCACACCCTGCTTCATTGCCAGTTACTCCTGAACCCATCAAAGAAAGCATCCCCATCCTTGTGTTGTTACAGTCCTTGTCTTTCTTTGACATGCCAGTCTTGTCCAGCCATGCTTCCAAGTCCTTTTTTTGTGTCGTTCGATAAAAAACCTGACCAATAAATCAACAAAGACGTTATTTTAGCTTGGTATGCTCTAAAATTAATCAGTTTTCCACCTTGAAAGCATCATACATTCCTCTCAATCCAACATGTCCATAGCACAGCAGCACCTATGAGGCAATATAAACTGAATTCACCTGATTCAAAACATTGCCTTGTATAACAAGGCCCATGATTGAAGATAGGATCATACAGATATCTATAGAGTCTAAAACCCATCTCCAAATCTTTTGCACATGATGACATTTTACAAACAAATGGTCAACACTTTCACTTTCTTTTGTATCACAGTACACGCATTTTGTATCTCCAGGCTCCTTTTTTCCAAGTTTGATATAACCATAATCTTATTTTTACAAAGCAACCATAAAAATATTTTAATCTTAAGGGGAACTCTCAATTTTCATATGATATTGTTGGAGTTATATGGTACCCCTCTAAAAATCAACCATTCATAAATGTATTTGTTTTCAATTTTTTTGTTTTGCTTTCCCTGCCAGAGAACCATGTCCTCCTTATCTGTCAAGGACAAAGATGGCAAAACCATTTCTTGCAGAGATAGAAATTGTTGTCTCAGTGTGGGGGATAATTGTCTTATAAAGTCTAACTTCCAGTTTTTTCTCCTCAATTATTGAGTACACACTACTAGCCTTTTTACAGTTTCATATATGATATAAAATGGGAAATTCCAGAGCCAAAGGTATTTCATTACACCAAGCATCCAACAAAAACAAGGTTTGTCTACCATTTCCTATCTGCATCTTTTTTTTTCCTGCATAGAGCTTTTCCAAGACTTTAATCTGGATTGGAATCTTTCCAACACATGATTCCAGTCTTTAGCTTTAGTTTTTTTTTCCAGTGAATTGGAATTTCTAGATATGTCAGAAGCCAAATAGAAAGTTTACAACCAAAGATAGCAGCCAGTGTTTGAGCTTCTTCATTTGAAATGTTTATAGGAAACACTTCACATTTAGAGTAATTGATTTTCAAACCTGTCAAGGCTTCAAACCCAATGAAAATCCATTTGATTGCTTGCACCATGCTTGCATCTGCTTGAGAAAATATAATAGTATCATTTGCATAGTATAAGTTTATTAGTTGGTGATGATTTTCCACCAAAGGGCCTATACCTTGTATGATGTTTGCATTTCTAGCTTTGATAATTATTTGGTTAAGAGTGTCTGCTATTAGGTTGAACAATATAGGAGACAAATGGTCTCCTTATTTCAAATCCCTTTTAACTTCAAAGTATTGTATCAATTTTCCATCCAAATTGACACACATGTGTCCCTCAATGAGAATTTGTTGCACCCAACAAAAAAATTTACCTGAGAACCCCCTTTTGTACAACATATCTATTAAAAAATCTCAGTTAATCATGTCATAGGCCTTTTTTATGTCAATTTTGATAACTACACCCTTGTCCTTTTTATGTTTTGTGTAATGTATAACTTCTGAAGCACATATAACATTATCCAGGATATACCTCCCATTCAGAAAAGCAGCTTGAGATTGATCTATAATCTTGTTGACCACTGGTTCTAATCTAGAGGTCAACACTTTGGTTATTATTTTATAGCTGCAATTCAGTAATGAGATAGGTTTATATTGCCTGGTCTCTTCAGCTGCTGCAATCTTTGGGACCAGGCAAATCATAGTCCTATTAAGTTTTGCAATTTTCAATTCATGCATATAGAATGAATTGAACATCTCAAGTATATATTTTTGTATCAAATCCCAATATCTCTGATAGAAAGAGAAGACCATACCATCTGGGCCTGGAGCACTATCTGCTTTGGAAGAAAACACAGTAGATTTTATCTCTTCTATAGTAAATGATGTAATCAAGTTTAATCCATCACCAATTTCAACCTTTGATCAAGGGGCCAAAAATCTTGAGAGTTTAGCATATTGCTCATCTGATACAACAAACAAGTTTTTATAGTAATCTGTAACATGTTCTTCAATATCATGTTACAGATTAAGAAGTTTGCTTTCGGTCAACAAAGAATTTCTTTGATTTCTTACTTCCAAATTTTGTTTATCATTACAGCAATATAGAATTATAGTAAACTTGCCAACTGTACAATCTTCCAAAGTATTTAATGACTAGTAGTGAGGATAATCATGATTATGCAAAGAGTGATAATCATGATTATGCTCGTCTTCTACAAATTCGTCTTAACAAATCTAACAAGAACTCACTCGCTCTCGTCTTATTCAAATTCTTCTGCAAAAATTTTGTTAAAAGAACTCATTCGCTAATGGTTTGATATCGTTCAAATCTGGTGAATTTAAGGGGAAAAATATAATGGGACCATATTCTTAGATTTCGGTTAGGGACCAGATTCTTAGATTTCGGTTAGGGATCGGATTCTTAGATTTCGGTTAGAGGCTGAATTCTTAGATTCCGGTTAGAAACCTGATTTTTAGATTTCAATATTTTCATTTCGGTGATATCGATTGAAATATTCTCATTTCATTTTTTTCATTTTCATTTTGTTTATTATTAAAAATTTCGGCATCATCCTCGTCTGGGTAAAAGTATAACCCGTGTTTGGCATCCAATATTACTAATGACATGGCAATTGTATTTTCCAATGCAGGTCAAAGTTTCCCAGATAGAAATTCAAAGAACGCATTTCCCGCATTTTTCATTGCGTAGAATTGGTAGAATTGTGTACATCTTTTCTCTACCACCACCATTCAAAGAAAATTGGGCCCAATTTGTTGTCATGTGAGGGGCCTGAGTGTTAAAGATTTGTTTGTTGAAGTTCTTGTTGAGGGAACCTCGACCTTCCCTTTTCATCGCTTGTATCGTTCAAAATTTTCTTGTTCTACTATTCTTCTTCATTCTTCTTACAATCTACTTCGGCCATGTATATATAGAAGTTGTTATTGTTTCTGTTGAGACATAATAATAATAGCCTCAGAAGATATCTTCATCACAGGCTAGTTATGGTAACAAAACATAATAGGAATCAAGCAACGGCTAATACCATTCTCTGTATACAAATGTAAATTAGGCAACAATGTATTGTAAGGAAACAACCAAACGGCTAATAGGGTGAGCTCACCTATAAATACCCATGTATAAACCTTGTAAAGATGATTGAGAAATAATAAAAGAAAGTTTAATCCTTTGTCCATTCCTCTTTAAAATTCACCATGGTATCAGAGCGAAAAGTATCCTGATTTCACAAAAGGCGATTCAACTTGCTGCATAGAACAGCGAATGCAACAAAAAAAAAGGGAGCTCTCAGTCTTGACAACCCGTAACTCAAGCCAACAAAGTTGACGAGCTACTGGGTGTACTAATCACATCATCGAGCAAAAAACCAACATCTGTTCTTACCAGAAAAAGGGGGGAAGGTAACTATAATATATGTTCTTACCAGTAACACTGATCACAAGCAAACTGTTATGTTCTTACCAGTAACCCGAATCATACCAGCAAAACTGCAAACATGTCCCAATCTGACAGCACAAGAATCACAAATATCACTCTCAATGGCAACAAGAATTACATTCCCTGGTCTAGGTCTGTCACAATCGGTCTTGGTGGCAAAGGAAAGCTAAACTTTGTCAATGGGACCAAAACCAAACCAAAACCAGTAAAACCCTCTGAACCAACTCCCGATGAAATTGCAAAAATAGAAGAATGGGAGACCACTGATCAGATGATCATGGCTTGGCTACTCAACACCATGGAGCCCCAGATTTCAAACGTACTTATGTACTCCAATACCTCCAAGAGATTTGGGAAAAAGCCAAAAGAAGGTACGGCCAACAGAAGAACTTTGCACACATATTTTCTCTTAAACAAGAACTTGCTCAAATCAAACAAAACAACCAGAGCAACAACGAATTAGTCACAGAAATCATGTCAAAATGGGAAGAACTTAATGTGTACCTTCCACCAACAACAGATCCGATCGAAACACAAAAACGATCAGAACTAGATCTTATCTTTACTTACCTGGGAGCCCTAGAGTCAAGCTATGAACCAATCAGATCACAGATTTTAGCATCGGCTGATATGCCGAGTTTTGATGATGTGGTAGCAAGGGTGGAACAAGAGCAGTCTAGAAGGATGCTCATGAACCCTCAATCAACAGCCGAGACAGATAACAACAAGGCTTTCAAAGCACAGTACTCAAACCCTAATCTCAGGGACTCGGGCAAGGCAGCAAGGGGGAGCACAGCCGCTAACTGGTGCAGCCACTGCAACAAGGAAGGGCACAACCGAGAAAATTGCTGGGTGCTTCACCCTCAGTTGGATCCAGGCAGAGCAACAA